>JAODPA010100471.1:0-21385 GCA_025585075.1 Nepenthes mirabilis | reverse complement strand
ATATAAGTCCAAAATATTAAAAAAAAAAGATATATTAACAAATGCAATTTGAATATGAAAATATAAAATAGTGAAAATATCATCAAAATTAAAATTCCAAATGTCCCTAATGTGGAAGAAATGATTAACATAACTCTAACTAGAACTATCACTATCATTCTAACTATGAATAGTTTAAACCATGAGAATGAAAGGTCTGATAGTGTGAAATTCAAGAAGTTGAGATACAAAAAAGTATGCTCTAGTTGCAAGATTAGATAACAATTAATGTCCATTGATTAGGATTTTATTGGGAAGAAGTATTTGAATAATATTTAAAGCAAATAGCTTGAATTTCTATTTTCACAAATTTAAAACTTAAATTCAATCTCCAAGTATGGGAGTTAATATTAGATATTGTTTAAAATATGACAGACCCAAAAGATTGATATAAAGGGTAGCAAATAATAAATTTATTAAGAGGTATGAGTCAGCCAAGTTGCTGAACTCAAATCAAAAGGAAATTGGATTGAATAATCAAACTCTTAGAAAAATGAATTACAAAGCAATTAAATGACAAGACTGCTAAGTTTACAAAAGACTATTCCAAATAACTAGACTGTTAATTAAATTAAATGATTAATACTATTAAATGATTAAATGAACCAACAGGTTATCTCAACTAACCGGTTAAGTCAAACAAACAATAATATTGTTGATGAATATAAATTAAATTCAGAATATATTAAACGATTGAATTATTTAATTCTCAATGAATGCAAACACTTAAATAATAATCAATTATTTCTCTTTAGCGATCTACCACTAATTGACCATAAGGTTATAAATATGGTCACTTTCAATGAAAATAGGAAGGAGAATCTAAAGAATAAGTATAGAGCTGTAACACTCTTATTACTTAAAATTTTACAAATTACAAGGCTGAGTTCTCCACTTTCCACTATATCATATCCTCATTTTTCCTGCTACTTTTTTATTTTTTAAGAAAAATTACTTCTTTGAGTATCAAATAATATACTAAAGAATGAATCTTAGATCCTTTAATCTCTTATTTGACATTATAATATATAAAATTCAAATAAAAATAATGGGTCCAATTAGATCACGGGCCGACCCAACGTTAAGCCCACTCGAAAGCATGCAAGGGGGACAAAGGCCTAATAAGCGACTATCGAGACACAAGGCACAAGGCCAACCCAGTCAAGGCCTAATGGTAGCTACAGCGACCTAGTTGAAGCCTTGTGTGTGTTGAGCTGAGGGGAAGAGCATCGAGCGGCCCAACTGTTGATGTAGATGGTCAAACCAATTAGGAAGCCTTCTAACCCAACAGACAACAATGAATCAAAGCACGCGTATACAGGCGTTGCATGCAATGGTTGTTGCGGCAAACTGATAAATGCCTAAAAAAGACCATTCACAGTCGTGCTGCCCTCGCAAAGCGACAACTAACATCCAGCTTCCGCTAGTGCCGGGCCAGTCCAACGAATCTCAACAAGACAACTATTTCCAAGTTTGCGAAGGGAGATGGAACTTCTTAATTCCTCAATGATCTAGACTTTTCAATTCCTCTAGGGGAATCCATTCTCAAAAACTCATAGGGAGTGAAACAATAATCCAAGCTCTCCCCCTCCCCAAGAAAAGCTAAGCTATCCCACTCGCCCCAAGAGCACATCTTCCATCCACCAAGACACTCCCTACCAAGCGTACTGTCGGAGTATAGCCCTCTGCCATTTTTTAAGACACTTCTTGTCGAGCACACTCTTCTAAAACGCTCCCTACCGAGTGCACCGCCAAAGCATAGCCCTCTACCATTCTCTAAGACGGTCCCCATCGAGCACACTATTCTAAGACACTCCACGTCGAGCGCATTATCGGAGCCATGCCCTCTAACTTTGCTCACATTTCCCTTTCACATGCAACCGTGTATTTTACATCTTCTATCTTTCTATTCTCTTAAACAGATTTATAACTTGAGTGTTGGCGGATAAATCGAGAGTGAGTCTTACCGATATTTTGATATCTTATTTTCTAGTTGTGTTGTACAGGACTCGAATTATCAAGAATGAAGAATGGACACACCTTAATTCGACCCGATATAAAAGATCAGGTGGATTCCTAATCCGTACAACAATTTAAATTTAGGGATGCATCATTGGCGCTATCTGTGGGAATGACTTTAAAGTCTTACCACCAACCAACACACTCACAAAAAGAGCATGGTCACCACTACAGCACAGGTCTATGCTCCAACCCGGCACATTGCCTCCCATGATGATGACCCCTACACAGGTAGTTGTATGGACGAGCAGCCGGGGACCAATGTGAGGACACTCATTGCCCGAACAAGAAACATGTTTAAAATCCTCTAAGCCATCTTCATGCACCGAAACGGACTACAACTAGGGGCTCCCCCCTATGCCGTTCAAGCTTCAACTCCAAAACAAAGAGGCTAGAGGGAGAAGCACCCAACCACAAAGACATGGCAGCACGAGTTTGGAGAAAGCACTAGCGAAAACCCCATGCGCTTGGGGAGGTTGCCATTCACAATGGAAATCTGGTTGCAGCTGCACCCTTACGAATTTAAGGTACTAGCCATGGAGCCCTACTACGGGAGCGTAGATCTAATCGACCATCTAAACCATTTTCGTGCTCCGTTGAGCTTCCAGAGCTTGGATGAAGTCGCCATGTGCCTATACTTCTCCCTGACCCTCAAAGAGAATGCTAGGGTTTGGTTCTATCATCTCCAACCGAATTCAATCTGAATGTTCCAGGAGTTAGCTGATTGTTTCTTGTCGTGATTTACCACCAACCAGAGGGAGAAGAAGCAACTGCGGACCTCGCCCAAATCAAGCAAGGATTGGGTGAAAATCTAGAGTACTTCCTAGCCCGCTTCATTGTTGAAGCACGGCAAATACCTGGCCTCACCAATGAGGCAAAGTTGAACACCTTCATTACGGCATTAGAGCCAAGCAGTTTCTTCTAGCACGTGGTCCAATGGGACCCCAAAACCTTCTAGGAAGTCGACACTATCGCCCATGCTTACATGGCTACTGGAAAAGCTAATGAAACAAAGCAGCCTAAGAGTGCAGACCACTTCCCCCCGGTGTCTGTTGGTGGGAAGAAGAGGAATGGAGACCACACTATCCTTCGAGATCCCAGGAAGTGACCAAAGATGGAGTTGACAGTTCGACGGGGGTTTAGACTCTGAATCTAACCCCTCTAAATGACTCATGAACCAATATTCTTTTACAGATTCGGCATGAAATGTTTTTAAAGTAGAGAAAGCCAATCAAGAACCCGGAGGAGGAAGACCCGTCGAAGTATTACCGATACCATTAGTCCCCAGGCCACAGCACTGAAAATTACTGGGCGCTATGAAAGGAAATCGAGGGTTTGATTAAATAGAAGCACCTCACCGAGTTCCTGTGAAATCCAAGGCAGGCCCTCGACAAAGCGAATTGGAAGCAAAATTGGAAAACGCTGGTGGCTCCTGAGTAGGCGAGCCTCCCCCACACTATGGCCTCACCAAATGACCCAGAAGGAGCCTATCCTTGGAACTTCCCTCAGCCAACACTATAGGGTTGAAGCGGTCGCCCCTGCGAAGATCAGACAGCCTAGCCTCTGGGTCAAGAGTTTTCTTTTGCCCGATAGCTCCTAATGCTCGAGGCAACTACCAGAAGCTCGAGACACGACCGAGATGTGTGCAGCAGCCTATCAACAGCCGGTCACGCGGTATTGCAACCAAAAGGTGGTGGCCCAATGATCCAAGTTGGAGGACTTAGCCCTGCGAAGCGAAAAAACGGCTTGCAAGATCACCAATGGGAATGAGCTCCCCTTAAACTGGAAGGGCGGTCCCTCGTCTTCACAATCCTCCAAAGCGGTGCATGAGGGCTACGCATCCAAGGTGGCCAACTGGTCCCAAGGGCACAGAATGTCGCCCACCTCGAGAGATGTCATCCACGACCTCATGTTGAACAAGGTTTGTCTATCATATATTACTAGGCGTGCTTATAATATGTACCACGTTTAAATTAATAAAATAATTATTCGGTTATCATTCGTTTGTCTGCATGAATGCTTGTATGACAACGTATAAATCAAATGACCTAAACTTCCACTAAGTTAGGTGAGCTTCCACTCGCTCGTAACTCGACCTAAGAAAAGTCAAAGAAACTCGGTCACATTTACCAAGTGGCTTAGAGACAGTAGAATTTAAACCTCGGCTCCAGCAATCGAGAGGCCCATGTGTGGTCAAATTTCACGGTTTAGGGGGCTCGCAGACTAGGCATTAGATCCCCCATCGGGCAACCATTAAATCCTTAGGGAGCTTCTTCAAGCATGCGTGTGGCAGCTCCCCTTTGAAGGGACGAGCACCATTAGTTGACCATGGTTGGTGGGCTAGACTCAGACATACAAAAAACCTCTAACGGGATAGAGCGCCAATGGTTATGTGTGGGTGACAACCTACGACTCCACTCGAGCCCGATGATTGCGGCTATAAAACCCAGTCACCCTAAGTGAGGCTCACCAATAGTCATGCCACAACATTCCCCTAGGAGAATGAGCACAGTTAGGCAAAGGTGCTCAAAAAAAAAAAAGGAGACGAGAAGAGACTGAAGGGAGGCTTGCTATGTGCACGTGAGCACCAACTGCGATGCCTTCAATAGTCTACTTGTTTCATTACAAAAGCAAGAATATACAAAGTGGGACATCCATCCAAGAAAAATACAGAAAGCAGCCCATTGGTTGGGAGGATGACGATCTTGGGACTGGGGGCTCCCGACGAACAGAACAAAGACTTGGTGGAACTGCTAGGAACAACCACAGCCTCAACCCCCAGCCAAGTGGCATCTCCGATGGAACCCAGCAGATCCAACTGGCACCAAGCGCTGGCGTTCATAGGGTGAGAAATGGAAACGGGAAAGCCTGGAGCCAAGAGGCACACTATGCCACAGCAGAGGTTGATGCCTGCCTAGTACCTCTTGTCCAACGTTCGCCTGATATCATCCTGTGTAAGGCAAGACTAGAGCTTGCCCTCAAGCTGGAGGATCTCTCCCCGAAGATGGATTTGGCCCACCTCCTCCTCGTGAAGCAAGTCTTCGAGGGAGGCCACCCTCGCCCTAGCCTCTGACAACTCGCACTCGAGGTGAGAAGCCCACTTAGCCACGTCACTAAACTCCTCCGGGTCGACGTAAGTCCAAACCAAGCGATCGGCAGCAGTAGTAGCTTGGCAAAGCCGCTCCTACAGCTACAAACAGGCGATCAATTAGTCAAATGACATAGGCAGAAATAAGATAGGAAAGTGTCCAAGAAGTATGTTGGGGTTAGTCACTCCCTTGTGGGTGACTCAACAAACAAGTCTTGTCATCGGAGGTTTGGTGAAGAGCAAATGACGGAGTTCATTTAGTGGATAGTAAAATTAGAAAGCGGTTACCGTTCAACGGGAGATTGACCGGCGGAGAACTAAAGACGGTCAATGCAGAGGTTGACTGACGGAGAGCATTTTCGGAGTAAAAAAAACCGGAGAACCTTTTCAGAGAGTAGAAGCCGGTCAACAGAGGCCAACGGCCAAGGAGCGGGACTGCCAAGGATGCCCATCGGCAGGCACAGATTTGCCTTGAGGTAAAATGGCCAGTCAACAAGTTGACGGGTCAAGAAGGCAAATTGCAGGAGCAGATTTTGCCTAGTTGGAATTTCGGTCAAAGGATTAACCGACTGTGAAGGCAAAATGACTGGTATACACAAGACTTACCGGTTGGCCAAAATGGAAAATTTAACCATTTTGGAAGAAAGCACAATGCCTAGTTTGCCAGGTTGGCAGGATTTGGCAGGAATACCGATTTGGCATGAATGGATTTCCTGTTTGGAATCCAGTTGGGTTTATGGGTGCCAGCTCAGAAGATTTTCTAAGTGTGCGTGATCTCAAATGGTTATGCAAGAGCCGTTTTTGTACAGTGCATATTCATATTGTTGGTAAGGACAGATCTTGTCGGTGGATATAGAATATTCCTCAGATCTGCTGTTTATGGGCATGGATATTAAAAGCAAGTAGACAGACTTACTGTTCACGTAGATAGATAGAGGCTATGTGTGTGAGATTCGTGGGTAAAAAAAGAGAAGAGTGCACCACCAGTGAGAAAGAAGAGAGAAAAACAGAAAGTGTAAACGGTGAAGTGTTTTCTTGTTTTCCCTGGAGAAGTTTTTCCTTGTTATTCTCGGGTGTGTGGCGAATACTCCATCTTGGGGGTTTGTAATTAATTTTTCACATAGTGGACTTGTAGTGGACTTTGTGTCCCATAGTTTTTCCCTTCGGTTTGTGAAGGGTTTTCCACGTAAAATTTGTGTGCTTCTTCTTTCTATTTTCTTTTCACTATGGGTAACGTGGTGTCGTTCTGTACGACCGGCCTTTTACCCCAACAAGTGGTATCAGAAATTGGTGCTGATACCAACAAAGTACCTCAGCCAAAGATGGATTCCCTAAGGGCAAATGCAATGACCCGATACAGCCTCGACCGGCAGCTTTAGGGGCTTGGAGCAAGGCGCTCTCATGCCCACCACGGCTTCTTCAGACTCTTCCAGCACCAAGGCCTCTTCTTCCAGGGGCGCAAAATAAGGCACCTCCATAATCTCCGCAACATCCGTGAGCTTCTCCATCTCCAAAGCCTCTGGTTCCGAGGGCTTACAGTGAAGCCCCACAGCATCCCCATCGGTACCCTCAGGCTCCTCTGCCACCCGAATCTCGACAACCCAAGGCCCGTAACGAGGTGCCCTACCAGCTTCCGCAGAACCACCTACAGCAAAAGCGCCATCTGCATCCCTAGCATCAACCTGGTCCTTTGGCATGAGGCCCACAAGGTTGAGCTCCTCAGTAGAATCCGCAACTTCAACCGCTATGTCGACCTCAACGACCCTGCTGACATTACTAGCTTTCGAGCACTCCACAGTGACCAGATCAGTCCTCGACTCTTCTATGTGAGGGACACCAAACTCGGCCAAGGATGGAGCCCAGATAGGCTCGCCTCTGCCACCGAACATAGCACTGCACGACCCTCCAGACAGTGAAGTTGTAGCCACCGCCAGAACTTGGCTACCCAAAGGACAAAGGCCGGCCTCTAACTCTCGAGATGGCTCAATAGCCAGCCAACTAGCGACCTTAGCCCCTTTCGCCTCTGGGGCAGCGGTGCTCATCTCCTAGTCTGTTTGGCAACCCATTGTAGCCCCTATTCTGGAATCGTTGGGTCACCCACCTGTCTGCCTAACCCACTGGCTGCCCAATCGGACGAGAAGACTCCCCGGCAATCAGACCGAATGTCTGCGCATATACAGCCTTGATCTGACCGACCTCCTCGGTGAGAGACCAGGATGGACAAGACAAGCCAACCTCGCCGATTGACCCCTCAAGAAGGGAACTAACAACCTGTCCTTTGCCCCTTCTCTTAGTGCGGTGAAGGGGCATCCTGGGTGTCCCCTCCTTATTGTCTTCCGCCCTCGCTTCCCACTTGACCCATACAAGCAACTTCCGAGTGAGCCAGTCGCCAATGCACTTCAAGTCAACAGCACGTTTGATAACGAGCTCCGTCAGCCAATGCGTCGACAATCCCACCTTCTTCGAGACTTCGCCACAATAAGCACTATTTGTTGGGGGCAACCGGGCGCTCGGACAGAATGTTCACTTGAGCGCAGTGACCGAGAGGACAAATCCCTCGGACAGAGGGACAGCACTCGAACGGACGGCCAACAAGGAAAGAGAAAAACACCAAATTTAACGTGGAAACCCTTTTGGAACCGAAGGGAAAAACCACGGGAGCAGAGGCAACAGAAAATTCACTATGTGAAATAGGTTACAAACCTCCAAGAGGGAGTATCCGCTACACACCCAAGAAGTTAAAGAAGAAAATACTCCTGAGCAAACCGAGAAAAACACTCTCTTTTCTCTTCACTCTATTTTTCTCTTTCTCCTTTCTCTCACCGGTGGTGCACTCCTTTTCTCCTTCACAATAGTCATTTTGCCTTTACTTGCACTCTCCAGCTTTTACAAGCTTTCTCTCCACACACTCAATCTCACGCAGCCTATTTATGATACTAGGAGAGGGCCACGTGGCCGACCACCCAGCCACCCTACTGGCAGTAGGGTAGCAGGGCTACGTCCTCTTAGGCCTGCCATGGCCGTCGCACGCCTCCTGCGTGTCAGAATGGCAGGCCTGCTACCTTGGAAGTTGAAGCCGCCCAAATGTTCAATCAGAGTTGGTCAACTGTCCACCTGCAACACGCCGCTACAGCAGGCCTACGTGAGAGACAAAGTCAATGCCTAGGCTCCAGCGTCCTCGTCCATGTCCACCTCTCGGACATGATACCTTTAAGTAGTCCTCGTCCAATTCATCCAGCTTCCCGGAGGACAGACGTTTTCGGATTTCTCCAAACGTCCTCATCCATGTCAACCTTTCGAACATGAACCTCTGAGGAGTCCTCGTGCATTTGTTTCCACTGGTCCGCGGACACAAACACCACAAGAGAGTGACCCCAATAAACTTCCCCTCACGATCTTGTGAAGAACCTTTGTCGTTGTTGAGCAACCATCATCTCTTGTCTCCCGGCAGCTTCCCCTGAATTTGGACTCCAGCATCAGCCTCTACTTCAAAGGGTCTGCGTCCTTTCACCCCACGGTCATAGGTACATAGACAGAGTTGTCTCTTCCACTCACGTCCGAGTGGATTGGACACACTCGCCTCTATCCGGCGATCGTCATCGCCTGCCTTCCGGATCCTTCCCCTTAACTGGGAATCCAGGGTTGTCCTCCGCAAGCCTGAATGACATCTTCCTCTGCCCTACTGAACTTGGAGTAAACCCACTCCCCTTCAGCTCCTTTTCTGCAGACATGTCATTCTCCCTTGCTTTCCTGGTTCTGGTACCGAGGATATGACTTACTCCGCATTTTGTCTTCAGATTTTGGGCCACGTCCTTGGCACCTTCCCTTTTGGCCTTGGCCACCGCAGCTCCGCAGTTGACCCTACTGGCCTCCGCCCTTAGCTTTGCACAGCTCCGTCCTTGGCTCTGCTGGCTCTTCCTGCCTCTCGGACGTCCATTGCTACCACCCGGTCGGCCTCTCCTGCCACCTTGACCAGTGCCCCCGTTGGTCATCCTGGCATTTCCTTGGGCAATGCAAGTTCTCATCAGATATCGCCCTGATGTCCTGCTTCCCTTTGCCAACACTGAGACGCCTTTGGTGAGCTTCCATTGGCCGTCGCCAAACATTGTCCTAAAGCCTTCCTCATCCAACTTCCCGGTTGAAATAACATTCAACCTTAGATCCGGGGCATGTCGCACGCCCTCCAACACGAGCGTATTCCCGTTGCTTGTCCTCAAGCAAACATCCCCAGTGCCAAAAACCCTAGACGAGCCACTGTTACCCATCTTCAACACCCCTCGGCCAACGGGCGTGTAGTTCCTGAAGTGGGACTTCCTCGGTGTCACATGGCGTGAGGCCCCACTGCCCATCACCCAACTCTTCTCCTGGCATGGACTGCTCGGTGCTTCCCCTGCGTGGACCACCAGGAGGTCTCCGCAGAAGGCAACGGACTCCGGATCATCAACCTGATCCTGACAGTCGCTTCTACCCTCCTGGTTCTGCCTCCTCCGCGGACAGTCCTTCTTTATGTGGCCTTTCTTGCCACACAAGAAGCAACTCCTTCCTTCAAGCTTGCTCCGGCTGTTGCTCCTCTCCATCCTGCCACCCTGTCCTCGTCCAGATCTCCCTCGTCCCCGACTGCTAGTCGTCACCAGGACACTTTCCCCACAGCTGGAGGCCTCACCGCTTTTCCTCCGCCTAGACTCGTTCATAAGTAGGGAAGCTATAACCTCGTCCAGCTTCAACGTGTCCTTTCCGAACAGCAACGTTGTGACAATATGATCGTACGAGGACGGCAAGGATGCCAGCAACACCAACGCTTTGTCCTCGTCCTTGATCTTCTCATCAAGGGCTGACATCTGCGTTACCAGCCGATGGAACTCGTCCAAGTGCTTCTCGAAGCTCTCCCCATCCGACAACTGCAGGCCATAAAACTGCTTCTTTATATGCAGCCTGGTTGTCAAGGACTTGGACTTGTAATGACTCTCAAGCTTGTCCCAGACCTCGGCCGGGTCTGATAGTCTGAGGACCTCCTGAAGTGTGTTATCCGCCAAACACAACTTAATGGTGGAGTTGGCAAGATCCCTTTTTTCCTGCCACTGGTCCTCGGACAGTTTCTCTGGTTTCTCCTCTTTTTTTCGCAGAGCTATTACCGTTCATTCCCGGGTCAAAATATTCCTCACCCTTTCCTACCAAAGGATGAAATTATTTTGCCCATTGAATTGCTCCACATTGAACGTCCCATTCTTCACCGACGACGCCATCCAACCGACGGTTGACGAATCAGTCTCTGATACCACTTGTTGGGGGCAACCGGGCACTCGGACAGAATGTTCACCTGAGCGCAATGACCGAGAGGACAAATCACTCGGACAGAGGGACAGCACTCGAACAGACGACCAACAAGAAAAGAGAAATATACCAGATTTAACGTAGAAATCCTTCTGGAACCGAAGGGAAAAACCATGGGAGTATAGGCAACAGCAAATCTACTATGTGAAATAGGTTACAAACCTCCAAGAGGGAGTATCCGCTACACACCCAAGAAGTTAAAGAAGAAAATACTCCTGAGCAAACCGAGAAAAGCACTCTCTTTTCTCTTCACTCTATTTTTCTCTTTCTCCCTTCTCTCACCGGTGGTACACTCCTCTTCTCCTTCACAATAGTCCTTTTGCCTTTACTTACCCTCTCCAGCTTTTACAAACTCTCTCCACACACACTCAATCTCACGCAGCCTATTTATAATACTAGGGGAGGGCCACGTGGCCGACCACCCAGCCACCCTACTGGCAGTAGGGTGGCAGGGCTACGTCCCCTTAGGCCTACCATGGCCGTCGCACGCCTCCTGCGTGTCAGAATTGCAGGCCTGCCACCTTGGAAGTTGAAGCCGCCCAAATGTTCAATCAGAGTTGGTCAACTGTCCACCTGCAATACGCCGCTACAGCAGGCCTACGTGAGAGACAAAGTCAACGCCTAGGCTCCAGCGTCCTCGTCCATGTCCACCTCTCGGACATGATACCTTTGAGTAGTCCTCGTCTAATTCATCCAACTTCCCCGAGGACAAACGTTTCCGAATTTCTCCAAACGTCCTCGTCCATGTCAACCTCTCAAACATAAACCTCTGAGGAGTCCTCGTGCATTTGTCTCCACTGGTCCGCAGACACAAACATCACAAGAGAGTGACCCCAACACTATTGACCTTGCCCCACTTGTTTGGAGCGGTTCACCCCGGACTAGTCACCAAGTAGAACTAGCGATTCTTCAATCTATTTACCGGGTTGGGGTTTCCTCCTCTTATCGTCTACAAGGGGTGTGGGGTGAAACAAACCAAGTCAAGCTCCTTACTAAAGCGGAAGACAGCTTGCACGCTTGGAGCGTTGAGAGAAAAACCATTGGTACGGCAAAAGGCACACAAAGAAATAAGATATTGCACGGCATTACAAAAAAGACGAGCCACGAGAATCTACAAAGCCCCTGGAATTTCACTCAACTCCTTTGCAAACATAATACGAAGGCCAGCCTTTAGGTGCTCCTCATAAATGGTGAGGCATCTTGAAGGAGGGTTACAAGCCATGTCATCAACCCTAGGAACAATGTGCCCAAGATCGCCCGAGATATTGTCTCTCTTGTACAGGGATGCTATGTCCCGATCTGTAAGAACAGAAGGAATCTCAGCAACACCTAGACGAGCCATGGCAGCAGAAATCAAGAAGTAGAAGGGCAGGGACAAGCAATTCGAAAGCAGAAGAAAAGTTCAGGAAATGACGAGTAGCCACGGTTTAAATAAACAAAATCCCAGGCCCCGAACGACGTCGCATGGGAAATTGAAGGGCTGCCCTCATAATGGCACCGGTTCGCGTCCAATCCACGAAGCGACATGGTGAAATCTTTTTCCATTGCCTGTGATGATGGCTTGGCGCCTTGTCTCCTTGCACAAATGACGCCTCCCTATCAAAATTGAGTTGCCCAATAGACAAAATGGTGCGGGTTCTAAAGGACCTCACCTACTAGATTGTCAGAGCAAACAGTGTATGGCCCTAGAAGGCTCAACGTCGATTCGACCAGCCTGCGTCCCAACCCCACGTCTTGAATAGGCCATCGTAGGACTGGATCACAAGAAGAACGAGCCACCGGCGGCTCGCACGACCTGTCCGACAGCCGTCGAACAACAAGAAGGCAGCATTGAGTTCGACAACATACGATATGTAACAATAATCAAAACTGCTTAGTATATTTCATTAATGGTTTGGCATATACATCCAAAGGCAATTATCAACCTCAGAATATAGGAAAGTAAAAAGAACTTATGTATGCCTATGGCCAACCGGGGCGACCGTTTTAGGGTCTTGAACGGCTTGGTCCACCCGTCCCAAACTCCTGACCGTACCCTAGCAATGAGAAGGGCCAAGGTTTGCCCCTAAGTCAGGCATTCTCACGCCGAAGGTCCCACTAGCTCTACCCAAGTACTTTGAAGCTCGTCTTCGAGTGAGGTGATCTAACCTCAGACTCAGGCGTGGGCCTTGATGAGCTGTCAACATCACACTTCAAACTCAGACAGAGCCCGGGTGAGATGGTTGATCCAGTCCAGGGCCGCTGCGCCTCAATAGTGGCGACATCAACCTGGTGCTCCAACTTGTCCTACCGCGCATGAGCATCCTCCTCCGCCGCATGGGACACCCTTTACCGCCGTAAAAACCAAAAGGGACAGTCAAGCGAGGGTTACGAAAACAAGTAGAACTGCAAGAGCACAAAGGCCCTACTTCCTAGAAAGTTGAACATACTTGTCGAGAGGGCCCAGCGGGCTCAAGATCTAGAGGTGCCTTCAGGACCCAAGGGGCTCACGAATTGCAGCACCCAGGCAATGCACATCCTCAGTAGCTTCCCTGCCTACTGAGCCTTCTTCTCCAGCCTCCCTCAATGAATGCTCATCGTCGCTCCCCCCTATGGGCCAAGGTTCAGGGGAAGAGGAGGAAGACACTCCGCCTGCCATGGCCAACAGAGTTGCGATATCGATGAGGTCTCCGTTTGCCATTCAAAAAACAAAGCCGAAGAATGGCAAAGTGAAGAAAGAAACCCCTAGGAAGCCAAGCGATGAAGAAATGGTTAGCGGCTAGCACTAAAATAACCAATGTCCCCATTGGGAACGGCGACGTTTGAAGGCAACAAAGCAGCACGTGCTTTCATTTCAGAAGGCCGTGACACGTCTTTTTGGCAACGTCATAATGACACAAGACGCACCACTTCCCACCACAATCAATGCACCTGGTGCTTTGAATGATGCAACGATGGTGTATTTCAGACAGGGATTCCAGGTGCATCACTCCCTAGGAACTGTAAGCCGATAACGTATAACCTTGACAGGATCTAGCAAAGTCAACTAATCCTCGCCCCGACCAAGGGTTGGGACGGGCGGCCATGCGTTGACCTACAAGAAGATCAAACCGTCCGAGGGTCAACCCATCACAACATCAAAAATTCGAATGGCAAAAGACATATACTCAAAGTGCCTTGATCACTCACTTCATGTAAAAGCGATAAAGCTGAGAGGCACGAGAATAAGCAAGAAATCTGTTGGGGTCACTCCCGAGTGGCAGTAGTCCGCGGACTCCATTGAAAGAATGGACGAGGGCTTTGTTTGAAGCGTCATGTCCGAGAGGACGTGGACGAGGACTCCTAAAGTGTAGGCGTTGACTCTATCCTCGTAAGCCTGCTACGATCATTTTCTGCAGGTGGGTTGGTCACCTACTTTGCTTGGAAGTTGTGGCGGCCACAACTTCCCAGATGCCAGGCCTGCCATCTGGCATGCCAGGCGTGCGCCTGCCATGGCAGGCTTAGGGGCGTAGGTTCTATAACCTACTGCCAGTAGGGTGGCTGGCTGTCTACCCTGCCTCTATGTATATATATATAGAGCTTGGGCCCTTGCTCGTGTGTTTGTGAGCTGAGACATTTTTGTAGGAAGGGCTTTGAGAGAGAGCTGTGGGCAAACTTTGTAAGATAGAGTGAGAAACACTTTGGTGAGAGAAGTTGCACATTTGAGATTATTTTCTTTCGTTTGAGCTTGTGTAGCTAACACTTGTAAACAATCCTTTTATAGTGCATTCTTTCGTGGTTTTTTTCTTATTGAAAGAAGTGTTTTTCACGTTAAATTTGTGTGTTCTCTTTCGTTCTCTATCTCTACTTTCTCGTGTCCGTCCGAGAGCTCTGCACTGTGTAGCTGTCCGAGAACCTTGTCCGCTCGGTCACCGTTGCTTCCGTGTTTTGCGCCAACAAGTGGTATCAGAGATTTTGGTTCTTTGAATGGTGACCTTGTTGCTGGCCGCGATGGAAGTTGGAAGTAAGATGATCTGTTTGAACGGATCAAACTTTGACACTTGGCAAAGCAAGATGTCAGACTTGCTTTTCGTAAAGTCCATGCATAATCCAATTTTTGCCGCCGCAAAGCCGGCAGATAAAACGGACGAGGAGTGGACGTTCGAGCACAAGCAAGTGTGCGGCTATATAAGGCAGTTTGTGGACAACAACGTGTACAACCACGTTCAGGGTGAGTACAATGCTAAGACGCTTTGGGAGAAGCTGGAAAAGTCTTTGCCTCCAAATCCGAAAATAAAAAAAAATTTTCACTTGATGCGGCTGATACAAGTACGGTACAAGGACGGGTCATCTGTCGCCGATCACCTGAATGAGTTTCAGGGTTGCGTGGACAGGCTGAATGGCGTGGGGATCAAGTTCGAGGATGAGGTCCTCAGACTATGGTTGCTAGAAACCCTCCCGGACTCATAGGAGGTTATGAGGATCACCATTGCCAACACAGCTCCAAATGGCGTGGTGACTTTAGAGATGGCCAAAGGAGCTGTGCTGAATGAAGAAGTGTGACGACGTTCTCAAAGCACGTCCACCTCTCAGCACTCCGAAGTCCTTGTTACCGAATGCAGGGGAAGGAGCCGAGAACGTGGCCCAAAGTCTGAAGACAAAGGACGGAGTAAGTCACGTTTTCGGTATCAAGACATAGAGTGCCACCATTGTGGTAAGAAAGGCCACATCAAGAAGTTTTGTTACAAGTGGAAGCGTGAAAACGCTAATAAGCAAAGGGGCGAGAAGAGACATGGCGAGGAAGAGTCCTCGGTCTCTGTTGTGACAGGAGAAGATCTCCTTTTGGCCTGCGAGTCTGAGGACTTAGTGGCCGTGGCTGAGCAATCCTCGGATTGGGTAGTGGATTCTGGCACTTCAATCCACGTTACCTCCAAGAGAGAACTGTTCTCCACTTACACTCCGTGCACCCCAGGAGTATTAAGAATGGGCAACAAGGAGACATCCGAGTTCATTGGACGTGGTGACATCACTTTGCTGATGAACACTGGAGCCCGATTGACTTTGAGGGACGTCCGACACGTCCCTGATATTCGTATAAATATCATTTCAGCGGGACAGCTTGACGATGAAGGCTACTGCAACGTCTTTTGTGATGGCAGTATCAAAATGACAAAGGGCTCCATGATTATTTCCCGAGGAGTAAAGGCATCAGGCCTTTACCTACTGAAAGCCCAGGCTGAGGTGGCTGAGGTGAATGCCACAAGAAGTGTGGAGTCCTCGGATCTGTGGCCCAAGAGGTTCGGACACATGAGTGAGCGTGGCATGAGTCATCTGGCAAAAAAGGGTCTCATTCTGGAGATGGATGGAGACATGCCGAGGACTTGCCCTCACTGCATGGCAGGGAAGCAACGTAGAGTCTCCTTTTCAGGAGATGTATGTTCCAAGAGGTCTGAGGTCTTGGAGTTTGTCCACACGGACGTGTGCAGTCCCCTCCCGGAGAAGTCATTTTGGGGAGCACAATATTTTGTCTCATTTATTGACGATTGCTCGAGAAAACTGTGGGTGTTCCCTTTGAAGACCAAAGATCAGGTTGCGGGAACATTTGAGCAGTTCCATGTCCTCGTTGAGCGGGAGACCGGGAGGAGGCTAAAGGCCGTTCGGAGCGATAACGGCGGGGAGTATATTGGGACGTTTGATGCCTACTGTAGAGCTCACGGCATCAGACATCAGAAAACTCCACCTAAGACGCCACAGGTGAATGGCGTGGCAGAAAGGATAAATCGCACCATGATGGAAAGGGTCAGGTGCATGTTGTCCGAGGCCAGGCTTCCGGGATCCTTTTGGGCTGAGGCCTTGAGGACGGCCGCCCATGTGATCAACCGGTCGCCCAGTAAGCCTCTGGACGGGAAAGTTTCAGAGAAGATTTGGACCGAAAATGAACCAGTATACAGCCATCTTCAAACTTTCGGTTGCAAAGCCTTTGTTCATGTTCCGAGAGATGAAAGGACCAAGCTGGAGCCAAAGACAATGCAATGTGTCTTTCTGGGCTATGGTGAGGATGAATTTGAGAATAGGTTCTATGACCCAAAGGAAAAGAAGCTGGTGCGGTCCCGCGACGTGGTCTTCGTTGAGGACGAGACCATTGAGGACATTGGGAAGGAGCAGAAGTCTCCTCCCACTACTTCCCGGACGGACAGAGTGGATACTGATGTTGTCCGTCTAGTGCCTTCTGAGTTCGACGTCGGCGGTTCAGGTGTGGCGGGCAACCAAGATGAGGCGGTTCCTACGTCTCAGGACCTGGTTGAAAATTTGGCACCTCCTCAGGCCGAGGTAGTCCCAACAAGACGGTCGTCCAGAGTGAGGCGTCCGTCCATCCGTCTTCCGACAAGTGAGTTTGTCCTCCTCACTGATGCTGGAGAACCAGCAGATTTTGACGATGCCATGAGTAGCGCTCAGAAGGATGAATGGTTTGAAGCCATGAAGGAAGAGATGGTTTCTCTTCATAAAAACCATACCTTTGAGCTGGCTGAATTGCCCAAGGGGAAGAAGGCTCTGAAGAACAAATGGGTCTTCCGCCTGAAGGCGACCGAGGACACATGTAAGCCAAGACACAAGGCACGACTTGTGGTAAAGGGCTTTGGTCAACGAAAGGGTGTTGACTTTGACGAAATCTTCGCACCCGTTATGAAGATGTCCTCGATCCGTGTAGTGCTCGGTCTGGCAGCTGCTTTGGACTTGGAGGTTGAGCAACTAGACGTTCGGACAGCACTTCTTTATGGAGATTTAGAGGAAGAAATCTATATGGAGCAACCAGAAGGATTTGCTGTGAAAGGGAAGGAAGGCCTTGTCTGTCGTTTGAAGAAGAGCTTGTATGGGCTGAAACAAGCTCCGAGACAGTGGTATCGAAAGTCTGAGTCTGTTATGGTCGGACAAGGGTACCCTAAGATTTCTTCGAACCACTGTGTCTTTGTTCAGAAGTTTTCAGAAAATGACTTTATCATCATTCTCCTTTATGTGGATGACATGCTGGTGGTCGGACGGAATAGTGCTCGGATCATGGAGCTGAAGAAGCAATTGGGGCAGTCTTTCGCCATGAAAGACCTCGGACCGACGAAACAGATTCTGGGGATCAGAATTTCTCGCGACCGAGAGGGCAAGAAGCTTTGGCTGTCCCAGGAAGGCTATGTTGAAAAAGTGCTTCAAAGATTCAACATGGAAGGGTCCAAGCCTGTCAGTACCCCTTTGGCCAACCACTTTAGGCTGAGTAAACAGCAGTGTCCATCCTCGGATACTGAGAAGGCGCGAATGAGTAAGATTCCTTACTCCTCGACCGTTGGCAGCTTGATGTACGCGGCCGTGTGTACGCGGCCGGACATTTCTCATGCGATTGGCCTTGTGAGCAGATTCCTCTCAAACTCAGGTATGGAGTATTGGCCTGCGGTGAAGTTGATTTTCAGATATCTACGAGGGATATCCAAGACGGGTTTGCAGTTTGGAAAAGGGGAGCCTCAACTGACTGCGTACACGGACGCAGACATGGCCGGGGACGTTGATTCTCGGAAATCAACGTCGGGATACTTGGTGAAGTTTGCAGGAGGGCGGTCTCCTGGCAGTCCAAGCTGCAGAAGTGCGTCGCTCTCTCAACTACAGAAGCAGAGTTTATTGCCGTGACCGAGGCCTGTAAGGAAATGGTTTGGATGAAGAGGTTTGTCCAAGAATTGGGTCTAAGGCAAGAGACGTACGAGGTCCTTTGTGATAGTCAAAGTGTCATTCACTTATGTAAAAACTCCTCATTTCATTCTCGGTCAAAACACATTGACGTGCGATATCATTGGGTGAGAGATGTTTTTGATGATGAGCAGCTTGAGAAGGTCTGATCCGAGGACAATGGCTCGGATATGTTGACAAAGGTTCTGCCAAAGGGAAAGCTGGAAGCTTGTTGTGACATTGTCGGTCTGACTAACTTCACTCCCACTCGGTCGTGAGGGGAAGTTTGTTGGGGTCACTCCCGAGTGGCAGTAGTCCGCGGACTCCATTGGAAGAATGGACGAGGACTTTGTTTGAAGCGTCATGTCCGAGAGGACGTGGACGAGGACTCCTAAAGTGTAGGCGTTGACTCTATCCTCGTAGGCCTGCTACGGCCATTTTTTGCAGGTGGGTTGGTCACCTACTTTGCTTGGAAGTTGTGGCAGCCATAACTTCCCAGATGCCAGGCCTGCCATCTGGCATGCCAGGCGTGCGCCTGCCATGGCAGGCCTAGGGGCGTAGGTTCTGTAACCTACTGCCAGTAGGGTGGCTGGCTGTCCACCCTGCCTCTATGTATATATATATAGAGCTTGGGCCCTTACTCGTGTGTGTGTGAGCTGAGACATTTTTGTATGAAGGGCTTTGAGAGAGAGCTGTGGGCAAACTTTGTAAGATAGAGTGAGAAACACTTTGGTGAGAGAAGTTGCACATTTGAGATTGTTTTCTTTCGTTTGAGCTTGTGTAGCTAACACTTGTAAACAATCCTTTTATAGTGCATTCTTTCGTGATTTTTCCCTTGTTGAAAGAAGGATTTTCCACGTTAAATTTGTGTGTTCTCTTTCGTTCTCTATCTCTACTTTCTTGTGTCCGTCCGAGAGCTCTACTCTGTGTAGCTGTCCGAGAACCTTGTCCGCTCGGTCACCGTTGCTTCCGTGTTTTGCGCCAACAAAATCCTCAGTGGTTCTATTCATTGATTCCTTTTTACAAAGTACAATACTCCCGATTGCAAATGTACGAGTTAAGAATAAAGAGAAAAATATATGGGACAACGACCCGACCACATGCATCTTGGCGGCATCAGGAAATATGCCTACAACTGGAAGCAAAGCAACTGCCTTCCTAGTGGCCTGTCTGCCCAGCCAGAGACCGGACATAGCATAGGATGAGTCGAAAGCCATTTCCTGCAAGGACAAGGCGATAGACGCCCCCGTCCTCACACGAGAGGCCTTCCACCTGGAGATCCTCCATCAAGACTAGTCATAGCCGTTGGAACTGAGATAGGCCCAACGCGACAACGACGGCCAAGCCTTAAACGAACTCTAGATAAGTCACCACCAGCAAGCACCGGGAGAAACTCCCTAACAAGAGGGATTAAAGGTAGGGCTGCTTCCCCAGATCAAAGAGGACATTAAGCAAAATTCTAGCACTTCTAAGTCCCTCGAGAGAGGGCCAATCGAGCATTAGCAGGAGGAGGAGGATAACGATGGCCCTATGACCTGATTGCCTACATGGCAACATCAAAACGATCTAGAGAAAAACATTGGGGCAAACGGCGAGCATATCTCTGGACGTTGGAACAGGCTATAAGGACACCTTCGAGTCCCTTAGAATCCCATCCGATCCCAGTGGGAGGCAGCGATGGCCCCATGACGGCTCTAAACTCTTGCACCACTCTGCTACTGCGGTAGTGAACCATGCAGCAAAGTGTGAAAAGTCCCTCCATTTATAGCCAAGAAGGAGGACCAAAGAGCCATTGATGAGAAGTCACACCTGCCAACGCCATCCGCAAAGAATTCCCAAGTCCCGAAAATCATGCCTGAATCTTTCCAAACAGAATACTGAACTAATGACCCTCTACGCAAAAGGCTACAACACACCATGAATGGAAAAAACTTGAAAAGGGACGTCTCAGAAAGGAACATGTGAGTTGGCCGATGCAGGAAATGCCCCATTATCCAACATACCGGGAATTGGCAAAGCTCAATCACCCAGCATGGGAGGCTAATAATGGGTCCAGTTAGATCATGGGCTGACCCAATGCCAAGCCCAACTGTCAGCATACAAGGGGGTGTAGGCCCAACGAGCGACTACCGAGATACAAGGTGGGAAGCCAGGCTAGTCAAGGCCTAATGGCAGCTCCAACAACCCAATTGAGGCCCAGCGTGTGATGAACGAAGGGAACAACCATCAAGCGGCCCAGTTGGCAGTGCAAAAGGTCAAACAAATCAGGAAGCCTTCTAGCTCAACAATCGACAATATGATCAAAGCATGTGTATGTAGCGCCGCCTGCAGTCATTGTTGCGCCAAATTGATGGATGCCCAGAAAGGACCGCTCATGATCACGCAACCCTGCAAAGCGCTAACTAACATCCATGACTTCCGTTAGCGCCAGGCCAGTTCGGCGAATCCCAACAAGACAATTGTCTCCAAATTTGGTGCCAAACCACGTCACCACCAGTATTACAAATACCCTTCACCCCTACTAGTGAAGGGAGATGAAACTTCTTAATTCCTTAAGGATCTAGACTTCTCAATTCCTCCAAGAGAGTCAATTCTCAAAAACTCATAGGGAGAGAAACGATGATACAAGCTCTCCCCCTCTCGCAAGAAAAGCTAAGTAATCCCACTCGCCCTAAGAGCACATCTTCCATCCACTAAGATACGCCCTGCTAAGCGCACCACTAGAGTATAGGCCTCCGTCATTCTCCAAGATGCTTTCCATCAAGCACACTCTTCTAAGACGTTCCCCACTGAGCATACCACCGAAGTACAACCCTTTGCCATTCTCTAAGATGCTCCCCATTGAGTGCACTATTCTAAGACTCTCACCACCGAGCGCATTACCGAGGCCAAGCCCTCCAACTTTGCTCACATTCTCCTTTCACATGCATCCGTGTATTTTATATCCTCTATTTTTCTATTCTCTTCGAAAGATTTCTGACTTAAACGTCGAAAGATAAATTAGAGTGTGCGTCCAGATAATCCTCTAACCACTTATTTTCTAGTTGAGTTGTGTAGGACCTAGATTATTAGGGATGAAAACCGAACCTGCCTCAATTCGGTCTGATGCGAAAGATCATGTAGATTTTTAATCTATACAACAACCTGGATCCATAAATGTATAAAAAAAGATTCAATTTTTTGACTCAATTTAATTTGAATTATTATCTAAATTTAAGGTGCACATCAAATATTAAAATATAA
>JAODPA010100460.1:0-21387 GCA_025585075.1 Nepenthes mirabilis | reverse complement strand
AATATTAGTATATATTATATATGATATCAATTAGCCTGATCCAGTAAATTAGTACAGAAAATTTATGAACCGGCCTAAAAAGATAAATATTAATTGGCTTATTAGGCATAAACTCAAAAAAACACGTAAGTATTAATCAAATTTTAATCAGAATAAATCATAATTAGACGAGCGATTGAGCAGTTGGGTGGTTAAATGATCGTTAAACAAATTAAGTCATAGGCTCGAATAACTAGATATTCAAATGTCAAATCGTGCGATTAATCTAATATAGTAATTAATCTAATTAGACAGTTAATCAAACTGAACTGTCAAACCAATCGAGTAATTAGTATACTCTATAATTAACCCAAATAATGATCTTCTAATTGGCAAATGTCAAATGCTGATCGTTATCGATTCAATCGCTTCTAAAAGGCTCTCTGAACAGAACGCATATAAGGATGACTAAACTAATCAAATTTTAACTGCTCTAACCAATCAGATCATGGCCGTTTATTCTTTTTCAATAAGCCATCATTAATCGATAAGGTAATTATGACTATGTTCAATTCTTCCCTAAGTGGAGACGGATTTTAAAAAATAAAATAATTATAAACCTTATAATATACTTATTCTTTCACAAAAAAAAGAGCCAAGTTCCGAATCTCTTTTGTTTATCATCTCAATCTATCCCAGGTAATGTTAAGATTGCATTTTAACAGGATGCCTTAAAAAATTGGTCTGCCACTTAATCTTATATCAAACCTAAAAAGGGTATTCATATTAAGTTTTGTAATAATTATTTTCGGAATAAAATATCCTGGCAAGCTTCTATATCCATTTTATTGGTATATACTAAAAACAATTATATAATTTTTCATGTTGGTCACGTGATTATAGTTTTATTTTTCTTTTAATTAACCATATGTAATTTATATTTTATACTAATTTAACTACCTGTATGATTTATGTCATGACTTTTAAATCAAGTTATAAGTTTGACTTCACGCATGTGACACATGCCTATAGCTGGGGTAATAGTACCTTAATAGAAGGGGTGCCTTAATACCCCTTCTAAGCCTCTTGTTAAAACTCTAATTAAAAAGCCACGTCCAAATATTTTTAAAATAAAAAAGAAAAAAAAAATTGAGCTTCTATTTAAAACAACTACTCGCATCAGGCTCTGAAATATTGCCTAGATTTATTGTATAAGTCAATCAATTCTTCTCAGTGGTCAATTTTTCATGTTTCTTCCATAGTCTTCCTTGTACAAAAATGTTTGTGCAAACGGAACAGATTGTAAATTAATGTATTTACATGTATTCTCTTTGCTTTTGTCATCAATGTGATTTTTGGTTCCTTATGTGGTATTTGAAGATATTTTGCCATGTTCTTATTGGTTGTGGATGCCTCTTACTTATACTATTTACTTAAACAAGCAAAAAAAGATAGAGGGGGATGATAGCTCGCTGGCTTACCAACTAATTATGTCAAACTTTACTTAACCTGCTTACTTATATAAATCATAATTGTATTTTAACAATTCTTAATATTTGTTTACCAAATAATATTAAACATTTTAGAGTTGCATAAGTAGAGAGGTCGTGCCTGACTGACGGTTGCTCTCTATTGAAAGCAAGTGCCAAGGAAGAAAACCTGTGGCATGAGCGACTAGCTCACGGGATTACATCTTGTTTCAATCTACCTTCTTCTAGAGCTCATAATTTATTTAATTGAATCGTCTAGCAAGATGCAATATTTATATTTCGAAGTATCCTTAAAGCTAAATAGGAATTCGAGTACAATAATAACTAATAACTTTGTAGTTTAACTAAATAAAAATTCGATTCTAACGATTACTAACAGTACATTGATTTAGGCAACGTGATATCAACAACTTTTTTTTTTACCATTTTTATACCTAATTGATGATTATTTTATAATTCTCAATTGAGATGTCCGATATAAGATAGTAAGAGAATATTATTGTCTGATACAAAATATTGTTCATAACTAACTATATAGGTTGAGGATAAATAATGTTCACATTTTATTGGTAGAGAAGGCATTGCCATTGAATAGAGCTTCCATGGCCTTTTATAGCTATGATTTTTGGCTGCCTTCATTGTGCAGAAGAGCTTGATACCCGCATCCTATTGGAGATTATTGCCTTCATTGTGTGGGCTCCTTTCTGACTATAATGGTCAAATGGTTGATTTCCTTCCTTTTATATTTCGTAACAGTTAAGGTTTTCAGTAGATAGGGCGTGGATTCTAATGTCTTCCTCCAGGGATACGTTTTGATTCTGGAGATGACCGTTATAGAGCTTACCTTCTTTGGATATGCGTGAAATCAGGGAACATGACCGTTGTGACATGAGGATGGACACATGGACCAATTTGGGATTGAGTTGTGTAAGTCCTAGTCCTCAATCAGTCTGCTAGCCACTCTATCAGTCAATGGAAGCGTTGACCTTCTTGAACTCTGATGGGCCATCCTGATTTGGGCTTTTACTTGGCTCACTAGTTTTTCGGTCGGTCAACGACAATGTTGATTGTCTAGGCATAAATGGGTTGCTAAGGATTTGGGTCATTTCCTTCTTGGTGGGCCTGTCCTTTACTGGCATTCCCATCACTAACATACATACAATATAATATCAAAAGAAGCAGAAAAATATCACGTATACAAATATTTGAATAAAAAATGATTATATATTTTTAAAAGTTTTGACAATAAATAAAGAAGTAATTTAAAAACACTTATTTTTACTTACATCTACGAATGACTTGCTTGAAATTATATCAAATTCACTCCGCTCTTTCTTTGTCTCTTTCCATGTTTGAGGTGTTGTACTTTTGAGATAAATACGTACGAGTATCCATTATATGCAGATCAAGTATAATGATTCTATCTTATAAATATTTATGTGTGGCTCTAGTGCACATCAAGTATCGCTCATACCTTCACCGTTACGATTTCACATTTAGTTTTTAAACTAAATTTAAAATTAACATTGATAATTTATTAATTACTTAAATTTAATAATTTTACATAAATTTTACAGCTTAGATCTTATAAAAACAGTAAATTTTAATGCAGTTTAGCTTACCGTAATTTTTATGGATTGGACTCCAATTGATACGATTTCTATGGTCGTATCACAGTAAGCGTAGCGAGATGAGATGATGGCTACAATGAGGAGAGTCCCGGCAAAGGAAATAGAGGAAAGAGAGTGAGTGAGAATAAGTATGGGAGGGAGGGCAGAGAAGGAACAAAGAGAGGAGGGAGTCATAAAGGAAATGAAAAACGTAGTCTATTCTCCTGGAATGATAAACAGTGGTGATATATATACCCCAGGCCCAGCATACTAACCAACTTACTAAATGCCATGGGTGTTGTCTGCAAAAGTATTAGACTATCAATGTAGACTAACAAAAAAGAAAATAATAGAAACTAATATATGTGCAGGATAATACGACTAACAATAATAACTGAATATATTCTTCAATTTTAGGAAATGATTGGATGGCCCGAGAGCTCCTGCTTCTAATGGTGTTCGGAAGAGGAGGTATCACAACCGCCACGGGTGAATTAATGAACTTCATAAATTCAGTGAGTGAGATTCGGGGGATGCATCGATGAGTTTGTAACACCAATCATATCATCGATTAAGCAGGCAAGGGAATTGAACGACGATCCACCCTCGGTGAGAGCTCGTCTACTCATTGTTGCCATTTCTTTCACCCTACGCCGCACCTCATTATCCTGATCCATCAAACTTGTTATCGCTTCTTTTAATTCATCAGCCGTCACAAGATCGCCACCATTTTTATCGTAGGACAACCTCATCTCCACCGCTAGCCCCATCTCTCTAACCAGCTGAAAGGCATTATTTTGCTGCTCCGCATACATGGGCCACGTCGCGATAGGCTGACCGAACCACAAGCTCTCTAAGATTGAATTCCACCCGCAGTGTGACACGAACCCACCTACTGCGACGTGGGCCAGGACCTCCACCTGTGGGGCCCACCCACAAACCATACCCGTCCCTTCCTCCAACAATGACAGGAACGTCTCTGGCAATATGGCCTTTAGATCTTCGACTGTATAATCGGTCGGTTGGCTAACCTCACCCTCCGGCGGTGGCTTCCTTACAGACCACAGAAAGCGGGACCCACTGCGCATCAGCCCGAGTGCCACGTCCCTCACCTGAGCTCCTCCTATGGACCCCACACTACCAAGGCATAAGAACACCACCGATGATTCAGGCTGAGCGTCCAGCCATCTCATGATCCTCACATGTTCATCTACACTGGTCTTCACGTGCGCTTGGCCCAAAAGATCCAGGATTGGTCCGACCGTGTAAACCGGCGGGGTTCGACCGTCCAAAAAGGAACTGACAGCGTACGGTTCGAGTTCGGAAAACGTATTTACAATAATACCCTTCGTCTCTCTGTACCGTCTTCCGGCACCTGCACACGTAATATACCCGGCCTTTCTTAACAGAAACGGGGGTGCCAGGGTAGACGGAAAGGGGTTCTTGTAACTTGGAAATATCGTCTCAGGATCGGACTTCATGAACTCGCGGCCAACGTTCTCATAGTGAGTTGGAAGGTAGAGCATGAGACCCATGAAGGCTGCGCCAGAGGTGTAGAATAAGTAGGAAGGGATGTCCCGCTCATTTGCCACGTCAATCATGGAGGTACAGAACAAATCCAAGACTAACCCGACGACGGGGGCCGAATTTGGGCCCGAGTTTATGGTCTTGGCGACGAAATCTCTCACGTGGGGCTTGTGAGAGTCCATATAATCGGTGATAAATACCTCCGGGGCCTCCTTATAAACCTCCGCCGGTGGCAGTTCGACGTCGGGAAGGATACTGTAGCGGATGGTGTCGTCAGTGGCGGCGAAGAAGCTTTTGGAGCCGGCGGTATCCGGAGAAAACGACAGTCTCGTGAGGAGGATCGTTATGGAGAACCTACTGTCACGTTCAAGAAGACGGCGGGCAAACCCAACCATCGATACTAGGTGGCCTGCCCCCAGTGCAGGGATGAAAATCAGTCCCGCTTTCTTCATGATAATCACTCACGGAGAAGATGAAATCTGTGAGTTCTCTTCCGCCAACGATGGAGATGGCCGCCGTCTGATTTGGAAGATTTGCAACTGGTTGAGAATCATTCACTCCACTCCAGATTACGTGAATATACGGAACACTAAAACGCCGGACGGATATTATACAGTCCACATTTTTTTTTATAAAAAAATAAAAATATATATTTTTTGAATTTTATTTTTTATTTTTTTAATAAAAAAGTATGCTGTTGGTATTAAAATTCAATGGCCCACGTAGAGCCGCAGGTGTTGCAACGCCCATACAGTATCACAATTTATTTATTTTTTTACAAAACGGAGTTGTGAGCGTGCGTATGTTTGCACGTGCAAAGTAATTTTTGTTTTTTTTGTTTTTCTAATTTAAAAACTATGTCCATAGCCGTTGGATTCGTTTTTAATCCAATGGTTAAGATTTTGCTTCCCTAAATTAACATAAAACCCTAACCAAATGCACCAATAGCAGCCGGCCCCTCTTTCTTAGAGTATTGTCTTCTTCGTCTCCTTTTCTCTCAGCATCTCAGATGCGTCACGAGATCCAAATTTCAAACAGATTTGGATCGACTTGATCGTCTGAATCTAGCTCCGTTCATCGAGTCTAAACCCTGCATACCACTACAGCAAACAAGAGGTCACGTGTCGGTAGGATGTTGTCCCATCGATAACATTTCGACGCTTAAATTAGTATTAGGCATTCGACTTTTAAGAATGACACTGGAAATGAGAGTTGAGAGAGAAAGAGAATGAGAGGGGAAGGAGTGTTCGCTTTCAAACGTAAGAGACATTCTGGTGGCTTGTGATTAGCACAGTTTTTCCAACTCTGTGTTCATAGGAAACAAGTGGGAGACTAAGTCCTGTAAGTTTGGAAGTTTAAAGGACAATTGAGATATTATGACAGATCTTACAGAGAGAGAAGCATATCTGGAATTTGGAAGTTGAGCGTGGGATTATTGCAGTAAGTGTTTGTATGTTTAGAAGCGAGCGTATCCTGGAGTGGAGACTCCGTGGGCTTATATTGATGGAGGATAGGGGGACCTTCCTTGGCCAAGAAGGCGTGATTCCTGCACCATGTCGGGCGACCTTTCCTGGACAGGAAGGCTTGACTTATACAATCTATTCGGATCACTTCCTTTTCTTGTGGACAACGGTTCTCAAGATTATTTGCCTTCCTTTTATACTTTTTTACCATTAGAGCTTATAATGGGCAGGAAGAGAAAATCTGGTACTTTCCTCATTGGAAGGGAGTTAAACCTGTTGATATCCATTTTAGTACAGATTGGCTTCTAGGAATGCGTGAAATCAAGTGAAGGGACCGTTGCTGATAGTGTACGGAAGTGTGGGCTCAACTAGGCTTGGCCCGTATAAGGTTTTTCCACTTTTAGCCTACTTGCTACAACGCTTTCAGTCAACAGATACGTTGACTGTCTCATGAGGCATGTAGCAGCCCGGTTGGCTTCTTACACGGTCAAGCTGACGTTGACCGTCCAGGCACACACATGGGCCTTTATGGACCTGGGCCGTTTTTCTTATTTGGCCAGCCCACTGCAGGCATACCCATCATTAGCTCCTCATGCCGGTGGTCTGACTTCTTACCTTCAGCATGTTTATGATGGAATGCACCTGACTGTCATTCATTGAGGGTGACAGAGTTGTTGATCATCTAGAGCGGAGCCTTACATACTTCCAAAATTTTCACCGAATTTGTTTCCTGTCATGGCAATCTCCGAGCAACTTAGGCGAAGGAAATGTTGACCGGATTTATTGACCGTCCTAGCCAACCTTCGGGTAACTTAGGCGAAGGAAATGTTGATCGAATTTGTTGACTATCTTGGCTAAACTCCGAAGAATTCGTGGGAGTTGGAGGGACGTGCGACTATTAGCCGGTCTGACAGACGAAAAGGCGGCCACATGTCTTCACTCGGTGAATTTAGGATCTCGATAATTAATGCGCCAGAGGATCTGATTCGACAGCGCCCTTTTGGGAAATGACACGTGACAGTAATAATGGCGCACGCTTATGAGGTGATTTTTGTGTGTTCACACTAGCCTTTAAGTTATCCGTCCGCTTCACTTTGAATTTTCCCACGCTTTCTACTATTCATTCGTCTTCCTTAGCTTGAAAAAGAGAAAAAATCCTAGACGTTTTTCTGACCATGACCTCCGTCGCCGATATCGTTTCTGTCCTCAGAGAGAATGATGTGAAGGAATTGTACATGGAGTACAATATCCCAAAGGAGATTACCTTCCCCATTCCTTGGAAGGATGACAGGGTGTTCCTGCCGCCTGAGAGCTTTGTGACCATCTACGAGGCCCATTTGAGGAGTGTGTTTTGTGTTTTGGTCCCTGATGAGCTGCTGTCGATCTTCTGGGCGCGTCAAGTCCCCATCGCACAGTTCCATGCGAATACGATTTGGTATTTGTGTACTTTCTACATATTTTTTCGTCAGTATTCGAGGCTGCTAACGATGTCTATGGTTAGAGAGCTCTTTAAGCTCAACTAGGGAGCAGAGTGGATCTCTCTGACCCCACGCGACGGTCTTGGGGTAAGTACCGTTATATTTGATTCTCTGAAAAACTGGAAGAACCAATTCTTTTTCGTTCGAGTGGGCGAGCCCTGGCCGTTAGCCAAGGAGTGGGGTAAGGTGCCCGATGTGTATATCGGGGCACCTTCTGAGGCAGATACGGCATCCTTGTCTTTGTTGGTCAAGCTCATTGAGAGCCATATTGGGAACTTCCGGAGAGACTATGTGACGGAATAGATTATTCCCCACCGAATAACCTCCGTCAATAATCCTAAGGACAAATCGAGAATATCATAATTATAAATTCCACAGAAAATTGGGTAGAGTTCTGTCTATAAATTAGACATTTCCAAAATACAAACACCTGAAAAACACAACCTTGCACAATAATCTACAAATAATTTTTAAATAAAATCCAACGACAACCACAGGACCCAAAAGCCACAAGAGCCAAGGTGGCACCGGCGACTTGAATCAGAAGACACCGGCCAAGAAGGATGCCAACTAGGACCCCGACATCACCATAAAATAGAACCTGCGGAAGCATATAAACCACAAAACACAGCGGACTAATACATATGCATCATCCATCATCTACTAGCATAAGTTAACTCCATACAAGTTTGATCTGATACAAAAACCAAAACCCAAAATATTCTTGGCATACATCTAGCCAATCCAAATCCAAGTCTCGAGCCAAACACGCAAGACAGCTAGCTACCGAGCTTCTAGGGTCTACGCTGACTCATCAGGTATCAAGGCGTTCTCATCTGAAAAACATAAAGCAATGGTGAGCATAAAGCTCAGCAAATGAAATCATATCCCATTAACTAGTAACATGCATGGGTACTGAAAAGAAACAGCACAGGAACAGTACAAGGGGCATAAAAGGGAGGAGGGAACTTGAGATTATCTGATTCATTTTATTCGTCTTTATTTAAATATTTATCTTTGCGGACCCTGGAGCTAGTAGATCGTACTAGCCAACAAAGTAAGAGAACGAGGAAAGTAATGTGTTCGCTACACATTCTAAAGCCACGGCTACATTCTTAGGTCGGTAGCACACGACTACTGGTTGCATCCATGCAACAATCCACAGAACAGCTACATCTCGATATGTAGTGTTCAATGACACGCCCCACACCCCCGGGGACCAGGGCAATCCTCGTTCTTTCACTGCAGTGTCCTGGAACTTGCCATGTACGTCACCCACCCCCAAGGGCAGCCAGAGTATATCTTGGGTTCCCACCATGATGTACGTGGCAGGTTAGAGGACACCACTCCTATCGACCACGGTCCTAATTTCAAGGTTTGACTCTTCGGGAAGGAGGACCCACTATACGACACAATCAAACATCACTGGGAAGTCTCATTCCCATCACACATCTCCGTCCGGGAGATCACGTTTTCCACGACACGCCTAGTGGGTCTCCCTCCACTACTTATTGGACTTAACTTCTTCTTTGAGATTATATTTTATCACAATTTAATACAATGTTCACAAGGGGTTGGAATTCTTACCTTCGGTGGACAACCACCACCTTAAACGCTCTCGGAACACGTTCCCACGTTTCCAGTGCACAATTTATGAAGTACAAAGATTATATTTTCACGTCAACACATAACATAAGCTTCATCATAATTATATAGAAGCAACATGAGCAATTTTCCCAATTTATTCACGGATGAACAGTAATTTAGAGGACTCGGAGGCCACGAACGGGTCGTAACGTGCGAGATTTTTCCCGCGGCCAACATATATTCACAATAAGAACGTGGGGATTCATATTATGAAGTCCATTTAACGATTTACCGGTGGGAAACGGGAAACCCCCAAAATCCCGTAGGTTAGGGTTTGGGCGAAGCTCCACCGAACAAATCGGTGAGCAAATCAGCGAACAAATTATACTATCCTTGGTCTCGAGTCTCGGGTACTGTATTTTCGAAGCCATGGGTGGGTATAAACACGAAAATACCCGATAAACAACGAAAATCGACGAAAGAGGAAAGTTAGTGGGTATGAGAACACTTACCTCGATGCGTGCTTTAACTTTAATAACTGGCTCTCGGACCGAATCAGACTTCCAAGCCTCGTTCTCCCTCTTTCTCACTCTAGAAACGTGCCTCCCTCTCTCTCTAGAAACCCTAGCAGCGTGAAAAATGACAGGAAAGAGACAAGGCGTGTATTTATACTGCGCCGCCTGCTCGAGCGAGAAGCGAGCCGCCCTGCTACTGGTTTCTTCCGCTCGAGCCGAACTCAGGCGGCCAGCAAGCGGGTTTGCTACTGGTTTCTTTTGCTCGAGCTGAACTCGAGCGGCCAGCGGGCACTGGTTGCTGACCCCGGACTTCAGCAGGAGAAATTTCGGATATTTCCCACCTTTTTACCTTATACACATCCCTACATTAATCAATCGATCTATAATTAATTACTAAGACGACGATTAATCCTTAACTACCTTTCCATAAGCCCGGAACCTCACAGACTACTTGGTTTCTCTTGTTGAGGCCAAAAAGGCTAAGTGGGGGCCTCCTTCTTCCATCCAGAAATTCAGGCTCCTCCGCCAGAGGTCCTGCGGGGGAAGAAGAGGGCGAGGGCCACTCTTATAAGTCCTCGTTCTGCTGACATCGTTCACACCAATCCAAAGCAAAAGAAGGCAGACACGGTGGCGCTTTCTTCGTTGTATTGCGGGCTAGACTATGTGGCCGTTGGGCTATTTGCGAGGGTAGGCGCCGTCTCTGGGATTGAAGCGGAATTCGCTGTAGAGGCTTACGATGCCACGTTGAGCACCAGGGCGAGCGACGTCGTTGTTTTGGTGTAGCCTGCGCTAGTGGGGTTGATGTCAGATCCTTAACCTAGGCCGGAGGAGATGACTCTTAAACCTTTTATTGAGACGCTTGCGCCAACTGGCGAGCCGTGAACTGAGCCGCAAGAGCCATCTATTGGGTCTCCTGCTGTGGGGCTGCAAACTGAGCGATAGGAGATAATTTTGGAGCCTCCTACCGTTCCTGAGCAGCCAGCTGGGATGAAGGATACTTTTGAGGAGCTACCGAAGGAGCTCTTGGCAGAGGTCGCTACCAACCCTGCCCATGAGGACTCTACTTCTAGCCCACCGCCCCTGGTGCAAAATCTGCACGCCAAACTAGACAGGCCAGCACGAAGGATTTGACAAGTATACTTTCTGTTACTTGCCTTGCCTTTAACCTTGCCGTTTCTGACCCCTTTTTTTACAGCCTGATAAGGTCATAGACGCAGTTGCTAAGGCGCTCGGGTAGAGAGACAAGGTGATCTCCGATGGAATGTGGAGATTTATTGACTTGATTTGAAGCTGGAGGCTCTGGGGGCGGAGTACTGGGAGAATGCTGCTGCCTTGGAGTTTGTCTTGACTGGCATAGAGGTAGAGAATGATTGTCTGAAGGAGGAGAACGCCCGTTTGAAGGAGAAAAACGAATGGGTTAAGAGGCGCCATGACCAGCTCGCGGGACAGATGGCCACTTTGGAGAATGATCTGAGTCTCCGCATATGCCCTCACGAGGTTGCGGATATGATGCTGTCACGGTTATGGGAGGGGATCAACATCAGTCGGCGTATTGTGCGGCTAGTTGATCCTGACTTTTCAGTGGATCTTATTAACCTATCAAACCGGTCTGCACAGCGCCGCGAGAGCATCGTGGGGGAGCTATGGGATAGTCAAGGGCCACCACCGCCTCAGTTTTTGGTGACTTTAGTTCTCTTTTGGTACAATTATGTAAATGTATTTCATCATAAGTAATAATATGAGTAATTTCGTGCATGTCATATGTCTTTGCCTTTTTATAATTGCTTTTAGCTTGTATTTGTCCATTGCAATACTGGGCAGCTAGCTTGGCATGCTTCTTACAAGTTGGCCATCCGCCTTATTTTAGGCATTCATGGTATTTTCCAAAGGAGTAGAGTCATTAGGGGTGTTTTCTAGGCTGTCGTTTGTATTAAGCCGGCCTAGTACTCGCTCACGAGTAAGGCTCGGTGGCGCTCCCCAAGTATAGACTTGGGCAGCCAACTTTGGAGGACCACTTTGATCCTGTCGACCATCATTGACTGATCACACTATCTTTTTGTGAAAGAAGTTGTCGCGTTTGTTGCGCTAGTTTCCTAAATTTTTTTACTGCTAACGGGCTACTTGGATGACCAAGGTTTAGATATGACCACATATGGGCCGCCTGGATGACCAGGGTTTAAGTTCGACCAGCTATGGGCCGCTCGGATGATCAAAGTTTATATACGACCACTTACGGGCTGCTTGGATGACCATAGTTTAAGTTCGACCGCTTATGGACCGCCTGGATGATCAGGGTTTAGATACGCCCACTCATAGGCCGCCTGAATGACTAAAGTTTAGTAACGAGAGGGTGAAGAAGACCTTCCCGACTTATGAGCAGTTTAGGTCGTTTAAACTTGCAACAAGAGAAATATACATGCGCACAAAGAAGGAAACAAATGTAATATGCTAAAGGGAATACTTTTGTATTAATTGAAAATTGCATACAAATAATTACATATAAATATTCAGACTACCTACCTAGACCCTTATTGGAAGTAGCGTTTGAGGTGAATCGCGTTCCACGTCCGTAAGACCAACTTTTAGTTCTGATTTCGGAGCTTATGTATTCCGTTTTGTAGGATGGTAGAGACTAGAAAAGGCTCTTCCTAGTTTAGAGAGAGCTTGTTCTAGTCGGCTATCTTGCTTATGGCATCAATGCTTCGCAAGACAAAATCTCCAAAGTCAAACTGTCGCGCTTTTACCTTTTTGTTGTAATAGCAGGCGATTCAGTGTTGGTAGGCCGCTGTCTACATTCTAAAGGCATCGTGAGCTTCTTCTTGCAAGTCTAAGTGTTTCCGGATTTTCTGAGAGTTACCTCGTGTGTCAAAAGATTCTATCTTAAGACTTGAAAGCTCGATTTTGATCGGGATCACCGCTTCAATCCTGTAACAAAGGATGAAGGGTATCTTGCGTGTTGGCTCCTTTGGAGTTGTTCAATAAGACCAGAGGATTGAGGGGAGTTCATCTATCCAAGAGCCTCCTGTGTCCTCCAATTTGGTCTTACGTCCATGGAATAGCATTTGGTTTGTGACCTCCACCTGCCCATTCGTCCGAAGGTATACCACCGAAATGTGGATCAGCCTAATGCCAAGGTTGGTGCAATATTTTGTGAAGTGCTTTCTCAAAAATTGAGTTTCGTTGTCAGTCACTATAACCTCTGAAATTCCAAATCTACTGATGATATTCTAGCGAATGAACTCAATAGCGTTGTACTCTGTGATTTTGGCCAACGGGACGGCCTTGACTCACTTGGTGAAGTAGTCGATACCTACTATAATCAACTTTCTTTGCCCCGTTGCAATAAAAAATGGGCTGAAAATGTCGAGCCTCTAATATGCAAAGAGCCAAGGCGCCTGGAGGGACTTTAGCTCGGCAGATTGCTGGTAGTAAAGGTTGCCGTGAAGCTAACAATTCTCATACTTCTTTACAAATTCAAGCGCATCTTTTTTTATTGACGGTCAATAGTAATTTTGTCCCATGATCTTGAATGCTAGGTTTTTGCCGCTGATGTGCGATCCGCAAATCCCAAGGTGTACTTCGCTCAAGGCGTAGCCAGCTTCTTCGGGGGCTAGGCACCGGAGGTACAGTGTTGAGTAACCGCGGTGATACAACCGCCCGTCGACTACAGTGTACCAGCTGGCCTTCTTCTTGATCCGCTTGGCCTCCTCTGCGTATTCTAGCAGTGCTCCGTCCGCCAGGTACCTTAGATAGGGCATCATCCAATTTTTTGTCCCAAAGATTTGTATTGCCTCCTATTTCTCTATACTAAGAATGTTCAGAACCTCCCTCATATCCCTTGAGTACTGCTCTAGATTTTTGGATGCTGCTGCTCTGGCTAGCTGATCGACCTTCCAGTTTTCAATTCTGGGAACATGGACCAGGGTTAACTTGTCGAAACTCCGGGCCGCCTCTCTTGCCTTAGCCAAGTACTTGGCCAAGTGTGGGTTGCTTGTCTTGGAGCTTCCGTTAATCTGGTCGACGGTTAGCTCAGAGTCGCTGTAAACAGCTAGTCGTTTGAATGAACATTCTTTCGCTAATCTTAACCCGATTAATAGGGTTTCATATTCGGTAATGTTGTTGGTGGCCGAAAAATCAAATCTAAGGGAGTACTTCACCTCAAACCTGTCAGGGATCTTGAGGACCACTCTGGCATCGCTACCTGTGTCCGTAAATGATCTGTCTACATGGAGTACCCATTCCAGTGTTCCCTTGTGCTATTCTGCGTTCTCCGGGGGCTGCTTTTCGAGAATTGGGGTTGTAGTCTCGACAATAAAGTCCGTCAAAGCTTGCACTTTTATGGCAGGTTTGGGACGAAACTCGATGCTGAACTCACCCAATTCGATAGCCCACTTTACCAGCGGCGCAGAAACGTCGGGTTTCTGGAGAATGCTTTTCAGAGGCTTGTCGGTGCGAACTATTACATAGTGTGCCTGAAAGTATGGTCTTAGTTTTCGTGCGGAGAATATGAGAGCTAATGCCAACCTTTCTGTGTGCGGGTAGTGCGTCTCTGGGCTGGTCAGTGTTTTACTTACGTAGTAGACTAGTCGTTGGGTGCCAGAGTCCTGTCGTATGAGGACGGAGTAGAGGGACACCACTGGTATCTCAAGGTAGAGGTACAACTCCTCTCCATCTTTGGGTGATGTTAACAATGGCGTGCTAGCCAGATATTACTTCAACTCATTGAAGGTTATCTGAAAATCTGTCGTCCATTGAAATCCGTTTAATTTTTTCCCCCTTAGAGCCTTGAAGAATGGCTGATACTTGTCACCAAATTTTTCTAGGAAGCGGGACAAGACTGCTAGTCATCCGGTCATTCGCTGGACATCCTTGATACTCCGTGGGGGAGCCATATCCGCGAGGGCCTTGATCTTCTTTGGGTTTACCTCGATATCCCATTGGGAGACGATGAAACCCAAGAATTTTTCCAAGGCCACCTCGAAGATGCACTTGGCTGGATTTAACTTCATTTGATGTTCACGGAGCACCTCAAATGACTCTGCCAGATCGCGAATATGGTCGCTGGTGGTTCTGCTCTTGATGAGCATGCTATCAACATAAACCTCTATATTACGGCCGATCTATTTCTCAAATATTTTATTTACTAGCCGTTGCTAAGTGGCTCCTGCATTCTTCAATTCAAAGAGCGTTACCTTATAGCAGTAAGTGTCCTAATCTGTCATAAACGAGGTATGCTCATCGTCCTTCGGGCTCATCCGGATCTAGTTATAGCCCGAGTAGGCGTCCATGAGGCTCAACTCCTCATGTCCGAACGTCGAGTCCACCAGCAGGGCGATCCTCGGTAAAGGAAAGCTGTCTTTTAGGAAAGTTTTGTTAACATTGATAAAATCGACACACATTCACTATTTTCCACTGCTTTTATTTACCAAGACAATGTTGGAGAGCTAATCGGGGTACTGGACTTCTCTGATAAATCTGGTGTTCAGCAGTTTCTTTACTTCCTCCCAATGGCGATCAATTTTTCTAGCGAGTGGTTTCTCTATTTCTACTTAACAGGCTTTCATTTAGGATCGAGGCTCAACTTGTAGACCATTACCCTGGTCAAAATCCCGGGCATGTCAGTGAAAATCCATGTGAAGATGTCAGCGTTGCGTCGCAAGAACACGATCAGCTTGTTGCACAGTGTACCAGTGAGTGAGCCGCCGATCTGTACGTACTTTTTTGGATCCTCCAGGTTTAGTGAGACTAGGTCAGTTACCTCACCGGATTGTGCCTACTGCAAGGTTATTTCATCTCAATGGTCGAGTTATCCCACCGTTCTGCTGCTGCCGCTATGAGTAATTTTAGACATATAACATGTCCGCCCAGTGACTTAATCACCCAATACTTTGCCTATACTGTATGGCGTTGAAAATTTTATTTTGAGGTGTAGTATTGAAGTGACGACCTCGAACGCCGTTAGGCATAGTCGGCCTAGTATAGTGTTGTATACGGAGGGCATGTCGACTACCAAGAAGGTAAGTTTACGACTTGTTGTTTTTGGATATGTGCTTAGGGTGACTTCTAATTAGATCGTCCATTGGACGGGCACTAGTTCATTGTCAAGGCCGTACAGCAGGCCTTCAGCAGGTTTTAATTTACTCTTTTTTAAATCAAATTTAAAGAACGCATCAAGGTAAAGTAAATAACAAGAACTTCAATTGTCAACGAATACTCTTTTTAGTTGGTAGTCAACGCTACCGTCCGAAACAAGTGTAGATACAATACGGGATCCGCATGAGAGGAAATTATATGTGCTAGGTCGCTGTCACTAAAACCAATGACATTGTCCACAGTGCATTGTTTCTTCCTTCCAATCTGCTATTCCTTATCGTCTGCCGAGTTCTTGGCCGGTCGGGTGGTGATCATGTTGACCACTTCTATCGTAACCCAATTTCATGGAGGGGAAGGGTCCTGTCCTTCTTCGCCCATAGTGCCAGAGCTCTGGTCAGGGCCCTCAACGAAGTTGGTGAGATGACCCCTTCTGATCAACTCTTCAATCTCCTATTGGAAGGTCTTGCAGTCTTCTATGGAGTGCCCGGGAGATCAATGGAAATCGCAATACTTTATCGGATTTCCTCCCTCCGCATTTCTTAAGTGGTTTTGGCCACTTAAGAAACTTTTTCCCACAGATCTGCATAATGACGTTCAAACGTGTATCAGTTAAGGACGTTAGGCTAATGGGCCCGTAGTTCTTGCGCTCTGGTGGTCCGGTCATGTGGTGCTTTCGATGGGAGTGATCGCCACTGTTGTACTCCTCTTTTCCTTTCCGGGGAACGAGCGAGGCTGCTCAGTCTGTTCTGGATGTATAGCCTCCTTGGCATCTTCCGTCACTAGGTAAGCCTGAGTGATTGATTCCGCCTCTCGAAAAGTTTGCAGGTTTTTATGCCCCAGGTCCCTAAAGAAATCCTCGTACGTCAATGCGGAGATGAAGCTGCCCAACTTCATCTCCTTTGTGAGCTTAGGGATCCGCATGGCTCTCGCTATGAAGCGATCCAGAAATCTCCATGGATTCTCTCCCTACTTCTGTTTGATATGAGAGAGGTACCACGGCTATTTTTCCTCTCGGCGACTTGAAGCATATTGAGCCAAAAAGAGGTCAGTCAGCTCCCTAAAGCTTTCAATTGAATCTGAAGGGAGGTGGTGGAACCATATACGAGGGTCTCCCTTCAATGTGAGCGAGAAGTAGCGACACGTTTTCGAATCCTCTAACCCTTTTAGACTCAAATGGGTGCGAAAATGATCTACCGGATCAGTGCTCCCATCATAAAAGTCAAGGGGAGACATCTTGAATTTGGCCGGCATTGGACGGCTCAGGATCTCCGCTGTGAAAGGAGATTTTTCCAGATCAATGACGTGCTCATCGTCCTTGAATATGCAATTCCAGATCTTCTCTAACTTGGGATCTGCTTGAATAGCAATGTCTGATCTCTTGGAGTTGAGATAGGTCCTGAACTCCATTCTTTCCTTGGAGTGGCTAGTAGCTGGCTGACTATTGCTTCCAGTGGATCTGACGGTCCTGGAGGCTCCCTCCGAGTTTCTGTTCTCCGCCCGAGAGTATTGGGGGTTCCTCTGTTCCGAACTTTCCTCCCGAGTCATGCTTCCTGAGAGCTCTTCAAGCCTGGTCTACCTCGGAGCGTGTGAAGATTCGGGGATCTGAGTGTAGGCCAACCTTCTAGGCATTTTGGCCGGCTTCTTCTTCTTCTGGCCTCCTCTCTTGGAGGCCAGCGCAGGGATTGCTGTAGGCGAAGCCTCTAATTGTGAGTGCTCCTATTGAGAGTAGAATATCTTTAGTATCTTGTTGGTATTTTACATATGCTCCATCAGATTCTGAAAGAAAGGTGTGTTGGGAGAAAAACACTCGGACTGTACGGTAACCGAGCGGACAGAGTTCTCGGACAGCACACAGAGCAGAGCTCTCGGACGGCAAGGAAAGTAAGGATGGAGAACGAAAGAGAACACACACGTTTTAACGTGGAAAGCCCTTCTAAAACCAAGGGAAAAACCACGAAAAAATGTACTATAAGATAATTGTTTATGAGTGTTGGCTACTCAAGCTCTAACGAAAGAAAACAACCTCAAGTCTACAACTTCCTCTCACAAAGTATATCTCACTCTATCATTACAACAAAGCTTGACCACAGCTCTCTCAAGGCTCTTAGAACTCAGAATGTCCCAACTCTAGCACACAGCAGTAAGGGCAACAAGCTCCTGTATATATACACAAAAGGTGGCATGTCCGCCCACCCTACTGGACGTAAGTCTCCAGACCTACGCCCTAGGCCTGCCATGGCAGGCGCATGCTTGGCGTGTCAGGGGGCAGGCCTGCCATCGGAAAGTTGCGGCCGCTACAACATCCAATCAGAGTGGGTGACTAACCCACTTGCAAAAACGGCCACTTGCAGGCCTATGTTGATAGAGACAATGTCTACGATTCTAGGCTCCTCGTCCTCGTCCTCAGCAACCGCTCGGACATGACGCTTGAAGGAGTCCTCGTCCATTTCTCCATGGAGTCCGCGGACATCATGCCACTCGGGAGTGACCCCAACAAACTTCCCCTCACGACCGAGTGGGAGTGAAGTTAGTTAGACCGGTAATATCACAACAAGCTTCTAACTTCCCCTTTGGCAAAATCTTGGTCAACATGTCCGAGATATTTTCTTCTGACTGGACCTTCCCAATTGATAGCTGCCCATCATCAAAAACATCTCTCACCCAATGATATCGCACGTCAATATGTTTTGACCGAGAATGGAATGAGGAGTTTTTACACAGGTGAATGGCACTTTGACTATCACAAAGGACCTCGTACGTCTCATGTCTTAGACCCAACTCTTGGACGAACCTCTTCATCCAAAGCATCTCTTTACAGGCCTCGATCACGGCAATAAACTCTGCTTTCGTAGTGGAGAGAGCGACGCACTTCTGCAACTTGGACTACCAGGAGACCACCCCTCCCGCAAACTTTACCAAGTATCCGGACGTTGATTTCCGAGAATCAACGTCCCCGGCCATATCTGCGTTCGTGTACGCAATCAGCTGAGGCTTTTCATTTCCAAACTGCAAACCCGTCTAGGAAGTCCCGCGAAAATATCTGAAGATCCACTTCACCGCTGACCAATGCTCCATACCTGGGTTTGAGAGGAATCTACTCACAAGGCCAACCGCGTGAGCAATGTCCGGCCGCGTATACACGGCCGCGTACATAAGACTGCCAACGGCCGAGGAGTAAGGTATCTTACTCATGCGCGCCTTCTCAATGTCCGAGGACGGACACTGCTGTTTGCTCAACTTAAAATGGTTGGCCAAAGGAGTACTGATAGACTTGGACCATTCCATGCTGAATCTCTGAAGCACCTTTTCAATATAGCTTTCCTGGGACAGCCAAAACTTCTTGACCTCTCGGTCGCGAGAAATCCTGATTCCCAGAATCTGTTTCGCCGGTCCGAGGTCTTTAATGGCGAAAGACTGTCCCAGTTGCTTCTTCAGCTCCTTGATCCGAGTACTATTCTGTCCGACAACCAGCATGTCATCCACATAAAGGAGAAGGATGACGAAATCGTTTTCCGAGAACTTCTGCACAAAGACATAGTGGTCCGAAGAAGTCTTATGGTATCATTATCCGACCATAACAGACTCAAACTTCCGATACCACTGTCTCGGAGCTTGTTTCAGCTCATACAAGCTCTTCTTCAAATGACAAACCAGTCCCTCCTTTCCTTTGACTTCAAAACCATCTGGTTGCTCCATGTAGATCTCTTCCTCTAGATCTCCATGGAGAAAAGCTATCCGAACATCCAGTTGCTCAATCTCCAGGTCCAAAGCTACTGCCAGTCCGAGCACTACACGGACCGAGGACATCTTTACAACGGGCGTAAAAATTTTATCAAAGTCAACACCCTTTCGTTGACCAAATCCCTTGACCACAAGTCTTGCCTTGTGTCTAGGGGCGCTCGGGTCCTCGGTCGCCTTCAGCCGGAAGACCCACTTGTTCTTCAGGGCCTTCTTCCCCTTAGGCAACTTGGTTAGCTCAAAGGTATGGTTCTCATGAAGTGAGGCCATTTCTTCTTCCATTGCCTCAAACCATTTATCTTTCTGGGAGCTCCTCATAGCCTCGCCAAAATCCTCTGGTTCTCCAGCATCAGTGAGGAGGACAAACTCACTTGCTGGAAGGCGGATGGACGGTCGTCTCGACGTGGACGACCGTCTCACAGGTGCCTCCTCATCCACTTGAGGCACCAAATCTTCAACCTGATCCTAAGGCGCTGGAATCGCCTAATCTCGGTTGGCAATAACTCTTGGTCCACTGGCGTCGGACGCAAGACGTACAGGACGGACACTATCACTATCACTTTTGTCCATCCGGGAAGTGTTGGGTAGAGACTTCAACTCTTTCCCACAGTCCTCTATGGTCTCGTCCTCAACGAAAACCACGTCTCGGGACCGTACCAGCTTCTTCTCCTTTAGGTCATACAGTCTGAACCCAAACTCATCCTCACCATAGCCCAGAAAGACACATTGCATGGTCTTTGGCTCAAGCTTGGTTCTCTCATCTCTCGGAACATGAACAAAGGCTTTACTGCCAAAAGTCCTGAGATAGTTGTAAGCTGGTTCCCTTCCGGTCAAAATCCGCTCTGGAACTTTCACATCTAGAGGCTTACAAGGCGACCGGTTGATCACGTGGGCGGCCGTTTTTAAGGCCTTGGCCTAAAAAGATCCCGGAAGCCTGGCCTCAGACAACATGCACCTGACCCTTTCCATCAGGGTGCGATTCATCCTCTCGGCCACGCCATTCAGTTGCGGCGTCTTGGGTGGAGTCTTCTGATGTTTAATGCCGAGAGTTTTGCAATAGGCATCAAACGTTTCAATGAACTCACCGCCGTTGTCGCTCCGTACGGCCTTTAACCTCTTCCCGGTTTCTCGCTCAACAAGCGCATGGAACTGCTCAAAGGTTCCCGCAACCTGGTCCTTGGTTTTCAACGAGAACACCTATAGCTTCCTCGAACAATCATCAATGAAGGTCACAAAGTATTGTGCACCTCCAAATGACTTCTCCGGTAGAGGCCCACACACGTCTGTGTGGACGAGTTCCAAGACCTCGGACTTCCTGGAAGATGCGTCTCCTGAAAAGGAGACCCTTCGCTGCTTCCCCGCCAAGCAGTGAGGGCAAGTCCTGGGCCTGTCTCCATCCACTTCCGGGATGAGACCCTTTTTGTCCAAATGACTCATGCCATGCTCACTCATGTGTCCGAGTCTCTTGTGCCACAGGTCCGAGGACTCCACATTCCCCGTAGCATTCACCTCTACTACCTCGGCCTGGGCGTTCATGGTGTAAAGGCCTGAAACCTTTACTCCACAGGAAACCACCATCGATCCATTCTTCAGCTTGAAACTGCCGTCACAAAAGACGCTGCAGTAGTCTTCATCGTCGAGCTGTCCCGCTGAAATGATATTCATGCGAATATTGGGGACGTTTCGGACGTCCCTCAAAGTTAACCGGGCACCAGTGTTTGTCAACAAGGAGATGTCTCCTCGTCTAACAATCTTGGACATCTCCAAGTTGCCCATCTTCAATACTCCTGGGGCGCATGGAGTATAAGTGGAGAACAGCTCTCTCTTGGGAGTGACATGGATAAATACGCCAGAATCCACCACCCAGTCAGAGGCTTGCTCAGCCACGCTCACTGAGTCCTCAGACT
>JAODPA010100449.1:0-21391 GCA_025585075.1 Nepenthes mirabilis | reverse complement strand
TTATCAGTTAATTATTACATTATTTTTTTTTTTAGAAGATGTAAATTTTCTTTTAAAATGCGATTTACGCCCTTTCGATATGCATCCAAGCATGCCCCAGATATTAAGCTAGGAAAAAGTAGGAGAACTGATTTATCAGCCTCTTCTCCTTCCCCTCCACATTCATGGCTTCTAGACAATGATGTGATGCAGAAGCATTGGTTTTGGCAATTGGCAGTAGATTCATTGCATCTGCATTCAAACATTCATCAAATTTATTTTTTAAAAAAATAAATAAATGAAAAAATGGACCCCACCTACCCAAGCCATCCACCATTGGCAAAGGGAAAGCAGCTACAAATTACCCATTGAAACCGTGCTTCTACAACTATTCTCCTCCCTCCTTCCCTTTCCCTCTCCTTTTTTGCCCTATCTGATAGGGTTTCTCCGCGCTCTTCTCCTCCTTGTTCTACTCTCTCTCATGATTCCTGGGCATCAGGATTATCTACAGCTTGTTTTGGCTTTGATAATCTTGGTTGTTGGAAGTCTGGATCTGGATTTTGGGCTTTGGTTCTCAAATAAGCTTTGGTTTTGCCTCGCGTTTGAGGTTTTTCAGCTGTTTAGATGTCTCAACTCGTCAAATACAGTGGTAAGTTTCGGAGTTCTCACTTTTTCTCGGTTTGTAGTTCTTTCGATTGCGTTTATATATTTTTGTTATATTGGATGAAATAGGTTCTAGTTAGGTTAGCGGGATGTAAATTTTTTATTTGGAATTTGTTGTCTAGTGCTTTTGTAGAGTTGCGCGTTGGGTTTGGTTATGTGTGTCTGGATCTGTGGCATGATTTGGATTTTGAGTGGTTAGTTCTGTGTCAGTTGAGGGTTCTCTTACGGAGATTTTGGCTAAGGGAACTATAGTTTGAAAAGTTTTCTTTTTTTTGTAAAAAAAAAAAAGGAAAAGTTCTGAGATATGAGTTGTGATGGCTGCCAATCTGTTTACGCGAGGACTGTTTTGTCTCAGTAGCTCAGGCCGACCTGCTTTTTTTATAAAGCTTTTATTGTTGATTCTAGCTGTTGTTGTGATACTGGTAGCATCGTGAATTAGACCTTCCTTTTTAATTTTAGACTAGATTTTGATCTGGACAAGATTTTCATGGATTTTCTTTTTCCTTACTGTGGTTTTTTTTTTTTTTTAAGAAATGCGAAGAAGACAATATAGTTGTAACATTTTTCAAAAGATATTTTAGGGGTGGTGAATTTTTAGCTGAGCTTGTTTCTGGTTCTGAGATTGCAGAAGATGAGGATTTCTGCCATGGGAGATCGCTATCATGGAACCCGAAGGAAGCTGGCCTGTTTTTGTCCATTGATCACCATGTGGATCTTTCTTACTTTCCTTGCAAGAGGGTTCGAATCAGTGCCCCATTCTTTATCAACGGAGAGAGCTTTGAGCAGAAGAAAAGGGCCTCTATCGATGTTCTACCAGATGAATGTTTATTTGAGATCCTCAGGCGGTTGCCAGGAGGCAAAGAAAGGAGTTCCTGTGCTTGTGTTTCCAAGCGATGGCTTATGCTTTTGAGCCGTATTCAGATGGATGAGTTATGCAGCAGCCGGTCCTTGGAGAAGTATGGCGTGGTTGGTGATGCTGCTGTTTATGGCAGTAAGATGACATCGGAAGCTGAGGATCCAGACATTGAGAGCGACGGATTTCTTTCCAGGTGCTTGGAAGGAAAGAAAGCCACTGACGTCAGACTTGCTGCTATTTCTGTTGGAACACGTTGCCGTGGAGGACTGGGCAAGCTTATGATTAGAGGAAGCAGCTCCAGCTGTGGAGTTACAGATCTTGGCCTGAGGGCTATTGCTCAGCATTGCCCATCATTAAGAGATCTTTCTCTGTGGAACATTCCTTACATTGGAGATGAAGGTCTCATTGAGATTGCCAATGGATGCCACCGGCTAGAAAGACTTGACCTATGCCAGTGTCCAGCCATTACTGACACGGCATTGCTTGCTATTGCAAAAAATTGTCCTGATTTAACTTCTTTAACAATAGACTCCTGTTTAAACGTAGGAAATGAAAGCTTGCAAGCAGTTGGGAAATTCTGCCGCAACTTGAAGTTCCTTTCTATCAAGGATTGCCCTCTTGTTGGCGATCAAGGAATTGCAAGTTTGCTATTGTCAGCAACATATGCCTTAACGAAGCTAAAGCTTCAGGCGTTAAACATCAGTGATCTTTCTCTTGCCATTGTTGGCCATTACGGGAAAGCGGTTACAGATCTAGTTCTTGCCAGTCTCCAAAATGTGACCGAGAGGGGCTTTTGGGTCATGGGCAATGCTCATGGTTTACAAAAGCTTAAGACCTTATCTATTTCAAACTGCCGAGGGGTTACTGATCGTGGGATTGAAGCTGTGGGAAAGGGTTGTCCAAATCTGAAAAGTTTTGGCCTTCACAAATGTGCATCCTTATCAGACAGTGGGTGGGTTTCTTTTGCCAAGGCAGCATCATCATGTGAGAGCCTGCAACTAGAAGAGTGCCACAGGATCACTGAAATTGGGTTTTTTGGTCTCCTTTTTAACTGTGGTGCTAACTTGAAGGCTGTCTCTATGACAAACTGCTTTGGCATCCGGGACTTGTCTTTTGGAGTGACCCTTCCTAGTTGTTTCACGTCCCTGCGATCCCTGTCTATCCGTAACTGCCCCGGATTTGGAAATCAGAACTTGGGTATGTTGGCAAAGTTGTGCCCACAGCTGCAGCACCTGGATCTAAGCGGAATTCATGGGATCACGGAGTCTGGCATTCTTCCAATGATTGACAGCTGTGAGGCTGGACTGGTAAAGGTTAATTTTAGCGGCTGCATCAACGTGACGGATGAAGTAGTCGTGGCACTGGCTAAACTGCATGGTCGGACACTTAAGATGCTGAACCTTGACGGCTGTGGGAAGGTCACAGATGCTAGCTTGGTAGCCATTGCTGAGAACTGCCTATTGGTTAATGATCTTGATGTCTCGAAGTGTGCGATCACAGATTATGGTATCGCCTCCCTCGCTGGTTCAAAGCTGCCCGACTTGCAGATCCTTTCTTTATTGGGGTGCTCAATGGTATCAGACAAGAGCTTGCCCTACTTGGTAAAATTGGGTCAGACCCTTATCGGGTTGAATCTTCAGCACTGCAACGCAATCAGTAACACAGTCGTTGACATGCTCATGAACCATCTGTGGAAGTGCGACATCCTTTCCTAATAAGGAAGGATGAAAATGCCGCAGGAATGAAAGTTGGCATGCCCAGCATGGGGTCAAACGACCAGCAAGCTTTGAAATTTCCTCGAACCTTCAAGCATAATAGCGGGTTCCTTTTTGGTCCATTGGATATGGGTCCTCCTCTTCTCCTGTGACTTGGTTCCTTTTTCCAGGGAAAACGGCCTATTGCCCCATTTTTTCAGGTTTCCTTTTTAAAATCGGAAAATCTGTTTATTTTTTGCTCCAGTTAGACTGGAAGTCTCATTCTCCTTGGCTGTTGGCTCCTGATATTACAGTGACTGAGTCATGGTTCTATAGTTTCTGCTTGTTTAGGCTCTGCTGGTTGTCTTGCTGGCTTTAATGCTGGTTTATCTGGCTCGGGGTTCTAGCTTGTCTCTTCTGTCCAATATTGATGTTTTTACCAAGTCGTCTTATGTTGGAGCTCATGTCTCTGGGCATGATGGTCATCGTGACTCAAGATTTCTCGGCGTTGGTTACCATTCTTGTGTAATAGGTCGTTGGTTTTGGCAGTTCAATGTTCCGTGCCTTAAGGTAGCGGGCTTTGGTGGTGGCAGCAGCTTCTCTTTGGTCTGCCATGACAATCTTCCTCTTCTTGGTGGTGGTGGTGGTGGTGGTGGTTTTTAGTTTTTACCAAGCCCTGGTTTTGCAAGCTTCGTCTGTTCATGAACTGCAGTTTGTGACTTGGTACCATGTAATCGAAATGTCATGAATGAAAACTTAGCTGTTACTTGGTATAATTATGGATGGCAGCCTGTATCTGTTTTGTGACTAGTTTCTTCTTTCTGGACAACGATGAGGAAAATCACTAATAATCTGCCGCTGCTTCTACAATCCCATCCTCAATCGCATACCACCAAGATTTAATCAAACCAAAAAATATTATTTAAAGTGTCAAATTAACAGATATTCTTTCTTTCTTTGTTCCTTTTGGATTCTTTCAGCGTCCAAATGTTGTCTTCTATAAATTAGTCAGCTTGCCATTCCGTTACTAGTTTGGAGAAATTATAAGCAACTTAGCATTATTCACATTTAAGTCATGGCCATAATGAAAATGAATGTAACATTTGATTGATTGTTAAAATTTATAATCATTATATAACTGTCATATATTAGAAAAATAAAATCTTATCTTTCTCAATCCTTCACACTAAAGCAGTGCTCAGGAATTCATAAACTCAAAATCTAAAAGTTCATATAAGATTGCTTATGTTACAATTTCATGAGGAAGTGATGAGTTTTGAAAAATAAATAGTAGATTCCATTGTATATGAGAAATCGAATAGCAATCATGTCCCCTTTGGAAGGATAAAGTTTACAAACCATTTTAAAGCATGGCTTTAAGCTTTAAGGCAAATCAGTTTGGATCATGCTAAATTTGGTTCTGATTGATTCGAGTTCAAATAGACCAACCCTACACCGTTTACCCATTTGTTTTCGTTCAGACTTTTGAGCCATCCGTCCACCCTATCCGGGTAGGGGCTTCCACCCGATGTCAGCAACCCACCCACTAGTACTAACCATCTACGCCACCGGGCATCAATGTTGACCACCACATGAAATACTTGTAATTACGAGTTCTCATATAATCAAATTTTACTCTAGGAAGAAATAGCTATTCCATACAAAAATGAAATAGTATCATTTATTTTCACCTTATTTTTGGTAGTTGTTGTCCCTGACATAATACTTAGGTAATTCTCATCGTATTCAAACCCTCTAGGAACCAAACGTACAGTAACATATCATATACCAAAATTCACCCAGAATCATATTCACAGACCATTGAAATGTAACAACAGGGCATGAAATTGAATTTAGTAGATAGCTGATTGAGACGACCAATAATTTAAATGAACTGACCAGGATTTCAAAACGCAAGAGATGACTGGTTTGCCCATTCCAGAAGATTCAAGACCTATTCTTCCTCCTGTTATCCAGAGAAAAATGAATCCAAATTCCCAAGATAGCTTCGTTCAATGCACTTCTGTGATCAGTTCCTGCTCAAATGTAGGTTGGACTTGATCTAGAAATGCAGGCTTACTATCGGCAATGGCCTGAGTTTGGCCTGGTTCAGCTGAGGGAACGACCTTCTGCTCCTCTTGGGCAAGAGTTAAGGCCCCGTTTGTGACATTTTCCTGCTTTTGGGTGATAAGCAATGCGTCTTCATTTGTGGTGCTGGGTAAGGATATCTTTTGAGAAGGCAATCTGGGAAGGGATCTTCTTTGAGACTTTTTAGAATGGGCAGGGGAAGGTCCTTCAACAGGCTTGTTCTGTGAAACTCTCACATCCAAACTTACTAGGCCTGATCGACGGCTGTGGCTACCATCGGCTTCATCATCTACAGCAGGTGACTCCTTCTTCCGACCAAGTTTGGGCGATCTGGGTCGTGTTGGTGGAATCTGTATCATGCAATAATACCATAAAGGCAGATGCATTTTGACAGCAGTAATTCTAGTTAACCCCAGAATGGGTTCGGAGAGTGAGAGCAAAGACAACAAAAATAAATAAAAGAGCAGCCTGGTTCACAAATATTCCATTATGCATGGCTCATGAAAATGGTGGGACCACTTTGGATTTTTTATATGTAATTTTACCTTATATTATTCAAAAAATCATTTCCATTACTAAAACCTATGACCACGAGATCACATGGCAATAGTTTTACCACAACTCAAATACAGTAACTCAAGTACACAAAAGAATGCCATAAAATAGCCCATAAAAGAACTCAACGCAGATTATGACTGTTTGGGAACTTCTTCAAGGACGAAAACCTCTGGCAGCCTCATGTTCCTCGGAAAAGAATAGCATTTAGCCAGGGCTATAAACACAGTCAAAATCAGGCTAAAACTTGCCTCATTAACTTCCCGAGTCGAGCTTAAGCTTTTATCCGCGCTTTCACAAGTCACGCTCGCGTTACAAGGTCATTTTCAAAGTACTGCCTTGCTCGAGCTTGACTTGTTAACTCATCAAGCACATGAAAAAGGCTCATGTTCGACTCATTAATCTTACTGAACCAAGTCTGAACAAATTCTTATCAAGCAAATGTGAAGCCTATTATAAAATAACTCAATTCATTTAATGGCCCAAGCATTGGCAGAGCACAACATAAGAGCAGCAGTTTCATCTGGTCATACCTAAAATGCCCAAACTTGTCCGATCTGACCGATTTTCCTAATGATTACCAGAAAAAAAAAAGGACTAGAAAGAAAAGTGTATATGACCGTGAAAGAGGCAGAAGAACGTTGCCAAAACAGGTAAAGACAATCATATGTTGGATCTATGCTGATTTCCCTATGTTATATTACCACCAGAACACATTATAGTAGTAGGAAATTGCAGGACATGCCATTTTTTTAGTCAGGGAGCCATCATTTCAAGATACATACAATCTTTCAGACCTAATGGTCTGGGTTTAAGAAAGCACAAGTAAGAGATAAGGTGGTGGAAATGAAGTGAGCAAAACCCATGAATTATGAAATTTTATTTCTGAATCTGATCTCATCTATTCTTCTTCCAAACTACACATCCCCTCATTCCAGGTGTAGATATATAACCATATGTCAGACAAGCTAGGACAAAAGTCACATGAAGGAAACACGGTGAATAAGGAAGGTTATTGTCTCAAAGTATCAAGAAAGTACAACTAAAAATGAACTGAATCAGTTGGTGGGGCCAGCAACATTATGCACTTTCGATATTCTTTTTGTTTTTTTCCCCCCTTCAACAGGGTGATGGGACATCATCTAATATGGAATTACAGATATACAGTATAGAGAAATCATATTATATACACTTGTACCGAGGTCATCAAAAATAGGTATGGGTCCCACTTTGTTTTAATTTTTTCTTTCTTCCATCTTTCTCTCCACACAAATTTTGACAATTTCAACAAAAGTGAGTGTATGAATATTACTTCTCTACAGTATAATATTATCAATCCAAAGAAGGCAATAAAATAATTCTATATTAACTTACAGAATGATCATGAGGCAGATGTTACTAGAAGTCCAACTATAGAGTGAAGAAAGTTGAGAACCTTGAGGAAAATTTTGTCTACCTTGGTATATATTTGCCTAGGTTATTCCACACTGAATGACAAAAGATGATATGTTTATGAGGTATGGAAGAACTACCTGATTGATTCAAAAAATAGCATCATGATTCATACATCAGTGGCTTGTCGTGTTGACTATGAACAAATTTATGATTCAAAATCTGTGCATTAACTTGCCATGGAGCCACAAGAATGCATATGGAGGAACAGTAAGAGAAAAAGAAAACCCGCTGAAAGCATCTCAACCTTTCAGATATGTAGGAGGATGAGCCTGTGTTTTCCGTACAAGAAATCAAAAAAGGAGAAAAAAAATAATGGTTGATATAAGAATCGCTGAGGCCAAAGAATCTACTTACAGACAGGTGACTTTAATGTTTTATACAGACATCAAATGCATTGTTCTAATCCCATCTATATACCACATTACCTTACCTTCTTTAATTCCACCTTTGGAGGTGCAGGCTCCTGGTAGAAGCTGGGCATTGGTGTTGCTTTGAAGGTCAAACTCTTCCGAAGCATCTTAATATGAGCTTCTTGAGTTTCCTTTAAATATAAATTTGAGACTTGTCAAGTTAGGCTAACGTTTGTTTGCAAATTTTCATCCCATCTTGAAACATGAAATTGTAACCATTAACTAATAAGGTATCACCTTGGACTTAGCTTGTTGGTTGCACTTCTCAACTTCCTTTGCATTAATCTTCTCTACGAGTTTTGAGTAGAACTGCCAATAGCAGGACAGAAGAAACAGTTACATCAAGGTGAAAGGTCAAACCCTGCTCAAAACAACCTGATAATTCCTCAAGGAGCCTTTTATAGATACAAACCTCTTTTCTCCTCTCAGCTCGTTCATCACAGCTAAAACTGAAACTATAGGATGGAAGTTTACCCACTCTGTGGGGGTTGGCATCTCCTGAAGTGGGACTTCAACAAAATAATTAAGGAGAAAATGATAAATCTACCAGCGATGTCACATAACATGATCAATGTCATATGAGGCGTGCATGATTCAATCCTACTGTTTTCTCATTAAAGCAATTAGGACTAATTCAGAAGAAGGATACAATGTAGATTCTGGGTCCCCTTCATTTTTATTGCAATGTCCTTTTCTCAGGGGTTTTAGTTTTGCCTTTCCCCTGTAGTGAAAAAATAGCACAGTTTACAGAACTGCAGAGAAAACCTTGTCAGCAAAATGCATTGTCTATCCATTAAAAAATTATGTGAAAGTTGGTGTCGCAAGTTCACAAACATTTCTAAGCAATAAGCATAGTACAGTGCTCCTATATTGCCTCCAATGCAATAATACCACTACTGTTGCTAATTTCCGAGTTGCAATAACACCCTAAGGAAAGGAATCCCACACAAATATGATCCATTGAACCTACATAGCGCATTCAGACTGGGACACAATTTCAGCAGAAGATTTTGTCACAGACTTTGCAAGATGCTGCATAAAGAAAATAAGAATGACATTGATCAGCGACTGTGGAATCTATAAGGCATAAACTTGTGTGTTAAGGCCAGAAAAGAAGCACATATTAAGAAGATTGTAAAGCAAAATGATATGATGCCCTTACCTTAGATTTGTGAGCAATATTCATTCCAGATGTGGGTTCCATTGTCTTGTGTAGATTGTTACCATCACTATAGCCAGCATTAAATGATCTACTCTTCGCAGCTGTCTGTTTTGGCAGTGATTTTGCAACTAAAGTAGCATTTGAAGCCATCTTTACTTCTTTGGCATTGCTGGTTTTCTTCACCCGAGTTGCTGCATCATTATCAGAACTCAAGAGATTCTCAGCTTTGCTCTTACCTTGACCATTTTGTGATTTGGAATCCTTCACTTGATGTGTTTCTTTCAGTTCTACCTCCTAAAATAAGGTATCAGGTGAGTGCAAAGATTCAATAATAAGCAGGATTAGTCTATAAAACAATCACATTACATTCAATACTTACATCAGAAACAGCCGACCCATTGCTTTTCTCATGAATGTCTGAATTCTCTACAATTACACTAGATTTAGGGTCCATTCCACAGCTATTTGAGCCCTCAAGGGTTTCCAAACTCACATTTGGGAAATCAGGCCCAACATTACTTCCTGGAATTCCAGTTACCACATTGTGAACAACCCCTTCCTCTTCCTGGCAAGGAAGTTCATTGCCGGCACCATTCGAATCACCCATGTCAGGCTCCAAAGCAGGAAGAATGTTGTCAGCATCCATTACAGGCAGTACATAAACCACACTAGTGTCAATTTTAGACACCACTTTCACCAACGTAACCTAATAACAGCTGCAAAGCACAATGTGAACGCTTAAGGCTTTCCTATTTCCATTGCCAACGTCTATTCTTACAGGTTGCACGTATAAAAGATTCCATTACATGCAGTCAATTCTGTAGAAACAACTGCTGTGAAAAACCGGCATCCTCCATGTGGTGGAAATATACTAAACATCATTTTTTTTCAAAGAAATAGTAAGAGTTTCAATCTCTCTAGGCTTGTTAAGATGCATGCCACAAGCAGCAACTGATGTCCACACACACGCACACGCGCGACAGAAAAACAGACGATCGAGGGCATAGGATCAGGAGAAAAAAGTAGGAAGGCAAAGACATTTTAATAATCATTTAACCTCTAAATGCATGCTTCAAGTCCTAGGTGATGCTTCTAGCCCATATCTTGCTAATCACACTAAAAGAGCAATTTTAAAAGCATAGGGTAAAAGGGGCACAAGCTTCGTACACTTCAACAAGCAAAAATGCCAAAATCAAATTAGGGTCAATCAAAAGAAGATTTAGCTAGCCAAAACTAAACCCCCCTACACCCCCCCCCCCAAAAAAAAAAAAAAAACACAACAAAGAAAAGAATAAATTGGGTCTATCATTTGCTTGTTAATCGTTTTAACAGCAACCAACCAAAGCGATAAGTAGCAANTATAACAGAAGTGATCTGCATCGATTCCAAATCCAAAGTCTAATCTAAGTCCAAATCTAAGGCCCAATCAGCTCATGATTTGGGAAAGAATTCAATAGCCAAATGATTCAATCGCATCTGTAAAAACTGAAGCAGCACCACAAGCAAATAATTCTAAGATTCGGAACAAAACATATATTTAAAATTAATATACGAGACATACCAAAACCCTTCTGTGGACAAAATCAGTGAGTCTCAAATCTAAATCCAAATATCCAGATCTATGCAGAAACACAAAACATGCACCAAATCTAAATTTCGATTATTTAAAAACTAACTTGAGGAAATAATTACTTTTGATTTGATAACCTTAAGCCAAATCAAATGTAGGTAAAGCCAACATGCTAAGCCACCGATGTACTCTATATCTCATAAGTAAGGTTGCTCACTATGTTTTACCACTCGCAATTTTGGATGCAATTTTTAAGTTGTCAGATATATTAGAACGTCCAAATATATATAAATTTCAATTAGATATCTTCATGAGAGGGTTACTACATCCAAACTTTTCCTACCGGTAGAAGGGGATTTCCAATAACAAATCTCCCCATCAGAAGTTGGCCAGAATATCTAATAATAAATCCAAAAGTAGTGACCACAACCCGAGCACATGCATGTGAAAATACACAATCTAATGCATGTTTCATGCATATTTTCGCATACAATACTAACATAAACATATACAATGTCCGATCATTACCCATTTTTTCAAAAATGACAAAACCTCCAAATATTAACAGAAACAAGACAGAACCCTCAAACAACCAGTAAAAAGGTCATGCACGTACAAGAAAAATAAACAGGCTAATTAAAAGTGCACATACAAGCTTAAAACCTCCAAAGCGAAAAAAAATATCATCAGACAGAGAAACAGACGAATGATAGAATTAGATGATACTTGCCTCAACATTTTACAAAGCCGAACTGACAAAAGGATACTTTGATCTGCCCGAATCTCACTTTCTCTCTCTTCTCCTTCTCCTCTCTCTCTCTTCTCCCGGCTTTAGCGCAAAAATGAGCAAAACTCTAACCATGTGGCTTTTTATAATCTGCCTTGTGCTAGCGCGCGGCCCCAAACTTGGCCCAATTTGGAATTTGCGCCTCCCTCGCGCCTACAGTATGCGTCAAGTGCAGAAATACGAATTCTAAACCTTTCAGTTTTTTTTCCACAAAATATCATCAATCCAATACATCCAATAATCCCAAAAACACTAAATACATCCAAAATATATCAAATGGGATATTACAAAAATAGACAGACCAATTCCTATCCCAATTCGCTTCCAGCCAGAGGAAAGAAAAGCAATCCTAGTACCCTATAAGGATCTGATAGGCTCCTAACGAGATCCTAAAGCGTTTTCTGACCAAATTAAATGATAAAACTAGAGACATCTCGAAACTGACCGACGAGGTAAAGCTAAATGCCTTGATAGTTCTATTATAACTGAGTAACTTTTTAAAATATTTAGTTCAACAAGATTCCAAGACATTCTTGGAGGCAAATGCTACCACCTAGGACTACATAGTCGCAGAAAAGGCTAACAAGGCAAAGCAGTTAAAATACTCGGATTATGAGCATCATTTTGGATCAAACAGTGGCGGAAAGAAAAGAAATGGCAATAACTCTTTTACTCAATATCATAAAAAGCAAAGAAGAACCGGGTCGAGTGTCGCAAAGAGTACAAGCCATTGAACCTCATACTATTGAATAACACCCGGACAAACATTTTGAAACAAATTTAGAACAAAAAGTTACTAAAGTGGCCCAAACAGTCAAGAACCCAAAGGAGGTAATCATTCTAAATTTTACTTCTACCATCGATCTTTAGGACACAATACTAAAGGTTGTCAAATGCTTCATAAGGAGATCGAGGCCCTAATACAAAAAGGACATCTCAAGAAATATTTGCAAAACCCTGGGTCCATCCCAGGTAATGATAAAGATGATAAGGAATAAACTGAGCAAACACAAAATCAAATGGCGACGGGAGTCATCAACATAGTGTCAACCAAACCTACCAAAAAAAAGATTCCAGATCATCTAGAGAAGGCCTCCTTCAACAAAAGACAGAAGTTAGGGTAGAAAATAATATCATTAGCTTTAATAATGACAATATATCTTATGTAATTTCTTCCCATTCTGACCTTCTTGTTATATCGATACTCATTTCAAACGAACCATTGAAAGGACTAGATAATGAATTGGTTAAAGCAAAGGGAACATTACATCTAGAGGCTACAATAGGAACATATCTGAGGATGGCTTCCCATAGGCTAACTTTTCTAATTGTTAATATTCCATTAATTTATGACACTATATTGAGTAGACCATGCCTCGCATCATTCAAATCGGTCACTTCAATCCCATATCTTAAAATGAAGTTTCTAATCGGATACCAGGTTAGATAAGTCAAGGGACATTAGTTCATTGGATGAAGCTGCAACTTGACACAAATCAACGGCCAAGCTCCTCTATAACCAATTGAGGAATTTAATCTTTGGGATGAAACCTCTCTTCACTAGGGTTAACCCAGGGAATCATCTCTCCAAATTCCTCTGAATCTAAAGAACCCTGATAAATAAGTTCAGATCAATTCTTTACCAAATCAAGATCTAAAACGGAGATTAATCGAGCTTTTGCAGAACAACACGGACGTATTCACCTAGACTCCAACAGACACCAGGCATTCCGATGGAGATGATGGTTTACAAACTGAGCCTCGCACCGGGACACAAGCCTGTTAGACCAAAAAAAATACAAAATTATTCTATTGAAAAACTCATTGCAATCCATAAAGAGGTCAAAAAATTAACTCATATTGGATTTATTAGAGAAATAAACTACTTGGATTAATTAGTAATGTTGTCCTTACCAAAAACAAAGCAACTAAAAATGAAGGTTGTGTTTCGACTTCATAGATATGAATAGAGTATGTCCAAAAGATAGTTTCCTACTTCTATGGATTGATCAACTAGTGGACTTAACATCCGAACACCAACTACTAAACTTTATAGATGCTTGCTCCAAGTACAACCAGATGTTGATGAATCCAAACGATGAGGAAATAACCTCATTCGTGATTGACAAGGAAACCTACTGTTATAAAGTAATATCGCTCAGCTTGGAAAATGCTAAAGCAATATACCAAAGGCCGATAAACAAAATGTTTGAGCAATAGACCAGAAGAAATATGAAGGTGTGCATTGATGACAAGCGACAACCATATTAATGATTTGGCTGGCACGTTCAAGGTGCTTAGAACATACCAAATGAAGTTTAATTAGACCAAATGTGTCTTCGAGGTAATTTCCGGTAAGTTCATGCGATTCATTATCTCACAACGCAGGATAGAGGTAAATCCGAAAAAGATTAAGGCCATAATGGACATAGAGCCACCTCGAACTATAAAAGAAATCAAGAGGTTAACCGGACAACTAGCAGCTCTATCCTAATTTTTGGCAAAACTAGTTTAGAAATATTTTTCATTTTTCAAGGCATTAAGAGGAGCAAAGATAAAGGGTTCCAATGGACAAATGAGTGCCAATAAGTTTTTCAAAAGTTAAAAGAATATCTAACACATTTGCCTTTATTAACCTGTCCTCAAGAGGGCGAGGAATTATTCCTCTATTTGGCCATCTTAGAAACAGCACTAAGCGTTGTTTTAGTTAAGAAAGAAAAAGAGATTTAGCGACCAATATATTGTGTCAGCAAGATTCTAGTAGACTCGAAGACTTGATATGCTTGAATGGCAAAGGCTGCTTTACCCCTAACTTTTGGGGCAAAAAAGATCCAACACTATTTCCAAACCCAAAAAATTGTGGTATTTGCAAATCAATCGCTAAAAAGAATCTTGTAAAAACCAAAAATATTCAGACATCTGATCAAATAGTCAATCGAATTATATGAGTTTGACATAGAGTTTTAAACCCAACCATTCATAAAAGGTCAAACCCTCTTAGACTTCATTATTAATACAACGACCACAATCTCAAAAAAAGAAAAAAAAAACAAATGAATACATGGGGGTTACATCATAAGGTAATCGCCCACATGAATGCTCCATGCTGACGAAGCATCTTCATAGTCAGGTAGCAGAGATGCAATAGTGTTAACTACAATCGAAGAATTCAAGATAAAATACTCAATTATATTCAAGGTTCCTACCACCAACAATGCAACGGGATATGAAGTGATGCTAACTGGGTTGAAATTAGCCAAAGAATGTTATGTCAAAAGCCTGATCATTTACGGTGACTCTAAGCTGGCAATTAATAAAATATTGGCTTAATTCAAAGTATCCAACACGAACCTGACCAAACACCTCCTTGAGGTACGAGATCTCTTATCATTTCTCTATAAGGTTGAAATTATCCATATCCCTGGAGAAAATAATTGGAAAGCCGATCGACTTTCTAAGATGGCGACATTCGATTGCCTGAAACAATAAGTCCAAGATATGAGATAGGTGCTTCAAAGACCTAGCATTGAGGAATAATATTAAATTCTTCAAGCCACTAATGAGGTAACTTGGATAAGTTCTTAAGTACCCTGAAAATGGAACACTTCCAAACAATCCCACGAAGGCAAAACAAAATTAAAAAATGGTCGGTTGGTACATTTTTGTGGACGGGTCATTAAATCAAAGGGGTTATTTCATACCTTATATGCACCGTTTGACACCACTGGAAACCAATTACGCTCTCAAAGAGGTTCATCTCAGCATATGTGGGATACTTATTGGAAACAAAATTTAGCCTTCAAAATTATGAGACAGGACCATTATTGGTTGCTCATGAAGAAAGGCGCAATTGTGTTCGTAAAAAATATAAGAACTGTCAAATTCATGGTAGTATACCTAAGCAACGACATACGAAACTTCAAACTTTGCAAGCTCCCTGACCGTTCACACAATGGGTGCTAGACATACTCGGACCATTTTCCTTGGCAATCGATTAAAGAAAGTTTATGATCGTCGCAGTGGATCATTTCATGAAATGGGTAAAAGTTTCTCCATTGATTAAAATTACAAAACGAAATACAACAAAATTTGTGCGTCAAAATATCGTTTGCGAATTTGGGATACCTGAGGTCATAGTGATTGACAATGGTATTCAATTCTCCGATAAAAATTTTCCAAAAAATTATAATGGCTTTGGTATTAGATTGGCCCACACATCAATCTCATATACCTAAACAAATGGACAGGCAGTGACAAAGTGAATGATAGTCAATGGGTTAAAGACCAAGTTAGAAAATGCAAGAGGTACTTGGATAGATGAACTACTATTTGTACTTTTAGATTACCAAACAACTATAAGAGAACCCATTTGGGAAACACCCTTCAATCTATATTTTGAAATAGAAGTAATGATCCAAATAAAGATAGGATTGCCAAGCTACAAAGAGGAAAAGTTTCTTTAAAATTAAAATTTTCAACTTTTGACGTAAAATTTGGACCTCTCAGAGGAAACTAAAGAAGCAGCATGCATTTAGACAACAACCTATCAACAAAGAGTCACTCGATAAAACAATAATAAGGTGAAGGTGTAAACTTTTAAGGTCAATGACTTAGCATTAAGAAATATCGAAACAACCGGAAAGCTTGCACACGGGAATAAACTATCCCCAACTTGGAAAGAACCATTCCTAGGGTCAACAATACTTCCTAACGGGACATATAAATTACGTACTCAAAACGAAAAGTTAGTTCATCAAACTTGGAACGTCTTTCATCTCAAAAAGTACTACTAATAAAGAAGCCAGCCTAGGAATGTAAAGATACGCCCTGCACCTCACTTTGGAATGCCTTGTGTTGTAAATTATTCTTTCAAGTTATTAATAAAGTTAATTTTTTGGCTTACTTCTTGTCAATTTGTATGCATGTGTACTATCAATATGATAACGACTGACCCTAAGTCGGACAATTGGTTTAAACACTTTGTCTATAAACTACATCGATTGAAGAGAACGACTGCGGTGTATGTTCAATAGAATCATACGGCCTTAAGCATGGTCATACACCCAAAATTCTAAAAAACTTAGAAGCTTAAGAACCAAGTGTTTGATTTCTTTTTGAGAGGTTGAAATACAGGTTTAACAAAGTCAATCGAAACTCGATTTATAACAATCATCTGACCTATTAAATCTCAGAAATACTACATACTTATAAATGTTAACACTCCCTTCTACGAAATATATATAATCAGTCAAACGGTTAACGAATAGGGTTCTATCTAACCGGCAAAGATAGTCAAAACACTCACCTGGCAATCAATTCGACTATCTTATGGTTAAATATTCAAGAATATTTACTAGAGGGTTGAATTGCCTGACAGAGATTAATTCTAGGAGCGATAAATACTTGGAGACTTAAAGATCTGAAACACATATACATATATATTGAAGATCCAATTAAATCATGCAACAACTACAACATGAGGCTATAATACTCAAGAACCAAAGGTGAATCGGCGACCCGAAAGCTGGTGTTCAGATCCTAATCCTGAAGCTTAAGAGCTTGGTTGCTCTTCAAAACTTCTAACCTCAACAACCAAAGAAGCCCCAGAGTTTCTAACATCCAAACAGCCAGTAGGAAAATCGAAAAACAACAAAGAAACTATTCTCTTGTAAAGATTGATTCTCTCATTAAATCAAGAGTCAAGTAGAGAGCCTTTAAGTTGGATACTCCTCCTTAGTAGCTCTTTAAGCATTACACATTCAGCTCTTAGTCCAACTATGGCTCCAATGGCTACTGCCACACATCATTCAACTTCAAGTGATCTCTCCTCGAAGGACCTACTCATCCACTTTGCCACTTCTTTCTCAAGATAGGCTGATCGATCTTCAAAGAAAGACGTCCTAACTTCAGAAGCCACAGCTATGAGCTCTAAATCCCATATGAGAGAAAGATCAATTTGAGATCGAGATAGGCAATCAATCTCAATGTCCTGACTATATAACCTGCACGTTATTTCCCACACCAGGTTTTTGGACTGCAACAAAAAGTTTGAGTCAACAATTTTAATACAAATTAATGGCGTGAATTAAAAACTCAAAGGATACCTCTTGGGTAGAACAACCCTCTCCGGGAGCAAAACCTAATGAGGATAATCCAATTGGTTCAAACTTTGGTGTAGACAACTGTCTCCAACAAATAAGAGGCAACGGTCTACTATATAGAGGAATTTCAAAACTTGAGACTCCACGTGAGGCCTTAGAACCTATGGAAGTTCGAGAGGATGGCAAAGAATGAATTACAAACCCTTCAACAGTATCTAAATTGTTCTCTAGTCCGAAAGAAGCAACTCGAGTTACAAAAGGACTAAGCAATGGCTCAACAAATGCAGAAGAGCCAAAAATGACTAAAATCCCACACTCTGCAATGATAGGAGCATCAACTGGCTCATCCACATATGAGGAATAATGTAGAGAGCTATGCTCCTCCCTCAAAAAAATAATGGGAATTTTTTCTTCAAAATTCAAAGTGTCTCTTTTGAAAGGCCAATAGTAGAAGAAGCCAGAGTTGTTAAACAAGTGGATCTGTTGGATCTCATCTCAGCCCCAACTTCAGCAACATATTCTTCAAAAACTTCATCGATGGTCCTCAAAACCTCATCATCATCCGGATGATGAGCTAATAAAGATGTCGCCAAAACATTAGACCGAACGATGCAACCTTAGGAGGAGAGGAGTCAATAAAAAGCCCTTTCTCATTTTAAATGAACATAAAGGCATATCAGTAATAGCTTCTACTCCAAAGATGATATACCAATGAACAACATCCAAGGTAGCTTGGGACAGAAAATTACCGATTTTATGCAACTTGGCTGCGTGCTCTTTTACTAGATTAGATTGAATCTAGTCATAGTAAGTTTGTTCTCAAAAATCGAATCAGAAAATACGGTATTAATGTTAACCCATCTATTTAACAAAACCCAATCATTGGAAACCTTGATGAAGAAGAATCCGTCCTTCCAATTCTCTATCGAGTCTAGGTTTTTTCCACATATTTTATACTCCTTTATTAGAGTCAAAGAAACCCAATCACTTTGTTGGATAAAGCGAAAAACAACTTTAATTATTTGGATATCCAGTCAATAATCTCAACGCCGAAAAAAGACACAAAAAGTTAGAATATATCTAATGACGTTAGGATGGATACGGCTGATTGGAATTTCCAAAGTCTCCATTATTTCTACGAATTTCCTTGCTAGATGAATCCAAAGGCTATTCTTCAAATATATCAATAAAGCCATCTCTCGAAAAGCAAGCCCTTTCTTCAGATAAAAGGACTTAAAAAGGAATAATGGGAGGAATATTACACATATTGTAAATGTCTAGTATATCTTCCATGGTCAGACGAAAAGTAATTTTAGCCACATTCTTCAAGGCGCTATGTGGAGCCATGAGAGATCAAAAACTAGACGATTAGAAAAATCCTAAGGTCGCTTCATTAAGGCAAAGTGAAGAAGAAAACATTTTTAGGAGAGTGAAAGACATTGGAAGCTAAAGGGGCAACTGAAATTGGAAATGAAGCGTTTTGAACAGCAATGCTAATCCAAACAACGAGTTACACTCCCAACAAATGAGCAGATGGTGACGAACCTTCTTCTAAATTTATAAAACAAAACGCTGCATAGTAGAATGATAAAAAAATGATGCAATTTACAAACCGCCTACTATAACATTAAATGCCCTGTTAATTGGTTATTTCCATTAGAGAAGCCATGATGACTATGACGTTAGTAAGCAAGTTATCGAGATGACACTCCGGATGATTGGCTAGCCTTAAAAAACAATCCTAGTTGACTCCTATGATATGAAATTCTAAACATTCTATTAAGGGTCCCAGTTTGTCAAAATGTCGAGCTATCCAAAATCTGAATTGTTAAAAGGCAAAGATGTCAGATTGCTGAATTGTTAAATCTATACCAAGTTAATATCCAGAAAATTCTAAAGTATCAAAATCAATAACCGAAGAAATTTTTTTATTCGGATAGTTTTATTAATTTAAATTTTCGGTGACTTATAATTCCACATGGATGAATACAAGTCCAATATACAAAAGGAATAGATTACGGACCACGGCCTGAATGTAAAAATAAAAATTTCACTTTTATTTATGGATAGGTTCATGTACAAGATATATTCTTACATGAAAGATTTTAAACTATTCGGCTTGAAAAGAAGAAGAAGAAGAAAGGGGTGAACCCCAGTTGAAGAGGAAAAGCGTCTAGAAGGTTCACTGCCTCTCCCCAATACAACATCTAATCACCTGACTCTGTCTAATATTACGACTTCAAAGATGGCATAGCATAAGAGTAAAAAAACAATGAACTAAATGATCCCCCAATATATTGGTAGAAACCTAAATGCTCCACAACATATGGTGAGTAGTATCAAAGGCAACAACTAGAACAAGAAACTAGTCCGGTTCAGGATATTACATAGAAAAAGAAACCAAGATGATTTCCCTAATTAAAAAGGGTAACCAATACAGTTTTTAAAAACATCTTCCAAAGAAGTGCCAAAGCATCGAAAAGATCTCTTGTCTTGTCAATCTTCTGAGTGTAAGAAACTCTATCAGATTTTAAGACTTGGAATTGGGATTAATATCAAATTAGAGTGGTTCCTTTAATAGCAAAAAATGAACTATAAAATAACGTGCTTTGGAGTAAGGAAAAGCAGTCAAACGGTCACAAAATCACCACAAAGATTTAGAAAATCAAGCATTGATTGATAAGATTTGATGGCAATAAATATACATTGACTAAGATTTTTGTTGGGAAGATGCACTTGGAAGATGCTCAAAACAGACTTCACAAATTCTCATTCTAACATATTCAAAACTTGAATTCAACCCCCCGAGCATGAAAGCTAATGTTGGGTATCGTACAAAATAAGACTGACTTGATTCGTTAATTTATAAAGCCCGCAAATGAAAAACCCATGAAGTGTGATAGATCAGCAGAATTGTTGAACCTGGATCAAAAAGAAATTTTACCAAACGATTGAATTATTGAGTAACTGAATGACAAGACTGCTATAAATACTAAAGACCAAGGTATCCAATAGTCGGACAGTTAATCCAACCGGACGATTAATCCTAACGAGTAATTATATAAACAGAGGGTTAAACAGTCAAATCAAGTAAGCAGTTAATACATTTAACAGAGAAATATTAACTTAGAGTATATGAAACAGTTGGGTTATACAATTTCCAATCAGTGTGACAATTCAAAATAATAAACAATTAACCCTCTACATGAAATGGCCACATGTTCTTTATAAAGTTTTAAATAAACTCACTTCTCCTAAAGCGGAGGAGCAGTAACAATCCAAAAAAGGCAAGTATGGAGCTATTGTTCTTTAAACACTTGCAAATCCCGCAGGCTACTGAGCCAAGCCTTCTAATTCTCGACTCTCTTTTATCCACAATTTCCTTATTATCTTTCTATTTTCTAAAAAATGATTTCTAACTTAAGCATCAGCGGAGAATGAGTATGGTTCAAATCCAAAAATTTAACCTGACCTCGTTCGAACGACTATTCAGATCTGGGGTACATATTATGTTCAAAGCATTGAAATCCCCTATGAACTTTATCCAAATGTCATAAAAAAAAAATTAAAGAAGAGAAAAGCCTCACAAACAACTAGATCTTATTAACCATCAAACAAATATCAAAACTTACACCACTGGAATGTGATATAACAACCAAACTTACCCAAAAAAATATAAAAACTAAACACGCTTTGATCTCAGAGAACCACCCAATCCGCTTTCATTCTCATCTGCAACTTGCCAAATTAATAATGAGCAAAACGAAATATAGGAACTTACATTTATCAACGGGCGACCAAACCGCCATTGGAAGCACAGGGAAGTTGATTGATCTGAGAGACAGAGAGAGAAAAGGATGGATTTTTTAAGTGGGAGGCGTAATAGGTAAAATTCAAAATCAAAGGCTAAGATCCTCCTCCGGATTTGTCAAATGGAGATTTCAAATCGGTTGCCAGGTCACCGCTGCCATTTTGTGAGAGAGAGAGAGAGAGAGACAAAGAGACAGAGACGGAGTGACAGAGAGGAGGGGCGGGGGCTACAGGACATGCTATGGTCGCCCACTGTCGCCT
>JAODPA010100438.1:0-21392 GCA_025585075.1 Nepenthes mirabilis | reverse complement strand
ATATTTTTTTATATCTTTAAATCATGACCATTGAATTGACTTTTTATTCAATCCAATGATTATTATAAAAAAAGTAAGTGATCTTGTTTTTCTTAGAGAAGCTACCAAACGTCATTGCCTCTATCACCTTTTGCTCTGTCCTCATCAATTTTTAAATGAATTAATCATATTTTAGATCCCCATTTATTTATTTGTTTAATTATTTGTTGGGCCCCCCCTCTTCTCTAAATCTCCTAGGGTAGCAAGCTACGCCATTGACGCTCACGGTTCACTACACCAACCCTAACTGCTTTTGAATAAGGTTAGGTGGCGGGCACATTATGAAGAAGAACAAAAAAGCATAAGAATATGCATCTTATCTATTTATTTCTTCATCTTATATGATAATTTAGTTGAAGTTTATAGTTAGAATGTAACACTCTCATCAAATTTACAGCAAATTATTTTTTATATTTCTAAGAAGAGTTCAAACGTATTTATTACAATTTTAAAAAGTGACTTATGAAATTAATATAATTTTCTCTCTTAATATCCTAATTTTACCACAGTTGTAACCCTACCATCCGCACTTTCCTCCTCCTTCCTCTGGTTTTTACACTGCCGACGTTGGTGGGTGTGACGTTGATGTTTGTACAACTGACACCTACGGAAACAAAAGGTCGTCGTTGTTGCTAACACTTTCCAGAGTTTACGAAATCCTGAGAGATACCAGACACGCTACGAAAGGCTGGCGCCAATCACTGTTAATGAAAAATAAAATTTAAAGTCAACAGAGAAGATACCACTCGCTTTCTACAGCAGAATCATACTATTCAATATCGTATGAAGGGGAAAATACTAATTCCAAGTTTAGATGAAGTTAGCGGGAAAGCAAATTTAGTTTCCCAAGCAGGAAGAGAAAATGGGTAGAAGCAGATTCTCTCTCTTCTTTCTCTTCACCCTTCTATGCCTCACTTTACTCCTGACTACCCAAACCAGCACGGTCGTAGCCACCGGACGCACCGTCCGAGATCTCGTCTCGGACGGTGTCCATCGCCGCAATGATCAGCCCGCCGCTTCGTCCCATCTCCTCGATTCCACGCCTTTGCGTTCCTTCCTGTCATCATCATCTGCGGAGAGCTGCGACGAGACGTATGGATTCATGCCCTGCACTACAACGGCACTTGGGAATCTGTTCTTGATAATCGTGTATGGGTGCTTGATGTATTTGTCTGCTACTTATTTGTCTAATGGCGGTGAGTTGTTGTTGGACATTTGGGGGCCTGGGATTGTTGGTGGATTGTTCCTTCCCATTCTTGGCGCTTTTCCTGATGCCATGCTCGTCCTTGGTATGATGTTTCTCAATGAAATGTTTTCCCCTAATCAATATCTATTGGTTCACCACATACATACCTGTATTTGAAGCTATATTGATAAGACGTATCTTATTCCCTTTTTTCCTCTTCCTCAGATAAATTATAAAATGGCACAGTGAGTATAGTATAAAGTATAGTATAAGTTCTATATTGTCCCTCCCATGAAGTGTTCTTTTTTGTTTTTGTTTCTTTGGTACCTGTTGTTATTGCACCTTTTCCTCCCATGTCTGGTTTTGGGTTTAAGGGGGAAATTATGAAGGGTGATTTGAACCTTATGCGTAATTTAATCGTATTTTGTTCTTTAATGTGGATCAATTTTATTTTAACCTAATTTATTGGGGACAATTATAGACTCATCTTTTGTCAGTGTAATGAGTCTAAATAAGCTATTTGGCTTAAAGTTGCTCTAATTTAAAGTACAGAACAAAAGTGATCTTCCTACAGAGCTCAGATTTTGTTTGATTTTCCCCCCAATTTTCAATTAAGCAACTGAAGGTCTTTTCTTTGCTTTTCTTTTTCCTTTTTCTTGGGGTAGGGCCCGGCGTGATAATCCAAACGATGGTATAAGGAGGTAACCCTATGTCTGGTCATCAGGAGGAAATTTAAAATTTAGAAGATGATGTAACCATCCTCTTCTGGTCTCGAGAGCCTTTTTCAGCTGCTTAGGGGTAAGGCCGAAGCCCAGACACAAGGTTTTTCTTTAAATGCCCTGAGTTTACCCTGCTTAGGGGAAATTACTTAGCTCGTTTCAATCTTCTCATTATTTATAATTCACTTTTAATTAGGAATTTGGCTTCATACAATTGTTCATTTCATTTACGTTTATATCCTTTTTTTTATTGATTTTTTTTTTCAAAAAAAAGCGGCAACAATTGGTAAATGGGAAAGAATTAGGCCAAGGAATTATGTATTGGGGTCACTCCCTTCGTGGTACTTTGTCCGCGGACATAACGAGGAAAAGGACGCGGGCTTTTGGAGTGGTCCGAGAAGCCTGTCAAAATGGACGAGGACTAGTTGGATGAGTCATGTCCGAGAGGCGGCTGAGGACATGGACGAGAATTCTGAAAGCCTAGGCGTTGACTCTCTCTCTCCATAGGTCTGCTGTAGCCGCATTTGCAGGTGGGCAGTTGACCCACTCTGATTGGAAGTTTGAAGCGGCTACAACTTTCAATGGGTGTCAGGCCTGCCGCTCTACACGCCGGGCGTGCGCCTACTGTGACAGGCCTAGGAGGCGTGGTCCTACCACCCTACTGCTAGGGTTACTGGCCAACCATTAGGCCTCCTGTGTATATATATATATGCTTATGCCCTTGCTGAAAGGCGTGTGGCGTGGCAATCACTTGGAGCGTACATTGGGAGAGTTGTGGGCAAGCCTTTATTGTAAAGATAGAGAGAGAGACACTTTTTAGAGATAGACACTTTTTAGAGAGAGATTGAGAGATTTACATTTGTGATTGTTTTTCCTTTGTTTGGGCTCTGTGTAGCTAACATTCTTATAAACAATCAACTCTTTATAATGTATTCTTTTGTGGTTTTTTCTTTAGTTAAAGAAGGGTCTTTCCACATTAAAATCTCGTGTGTTTTCTCTCATTTATTCTATTTTTAGTTTTGGACATCCGTCCGAGAGCTCATCTCTGTTGCTGTCCAAGTGAGCTGTCCGTCCGGTCACCGTATCTTCCGTTTTGCGCTAACAAGTGCTATCAGAGTCGTGGTTCTTTGAACGGTGACCTTGTTGCTGGCTGCTATGGAGGTCGGGAGCAAAATGACTTGCTTAAATGGAACCCATTTTGACACTTGGGAGAGCAAGATGTCGGACTTGCTATTTGTTAAGTCCATGTATAATCCGGTTTTTGCCACACAAAAGCCAGCGGCAAAATCGGACGAGGAGTGGGTGTTGGAGTACAAGCAAGTGTGCGGTTACATCCGGCAGTTCGTGGACGATAACGTGTACAACCACGTTCTGGGAGAGACGAATGCCAAGGTGCTCTGAGAGAAATTGCAGAAGCTATATGCCTCCAAGACCGGCAATAACAAAATCTTCCACTTGATGAAGCTCATGCAAATTCGGTATAAGGATGGCTCATCTGTCGCTGACCACTTGAACGAATTTCAGGGCTGTGTGGACCGGTTGAGTGGCATGAGGATCAAATTTGAGGATGAGGTGCTCGGGCTCTGGCTCCTGGCAACCCTCCCGAACTTTTGGGAGGTCATGAGGATTACTATTGCCAACACAGCCCCTGATGGCGTGGTGACTTTGGAGATGGCTAAAGGAGCTGTGCTGAATGAGGAGATGAGACGCCGGTCTCAGGGTACGTCCCTCTCAGAGCACTCCAAGGTTCTTGTCACCGAATCTAGGGAAAGGAACCGAGGACGTTGCCCAAAGTTTGAAGACAAAGGGCGGAGTAAGTCACGTTCTCGGTACCAGAATATGGAGTGCCATCATTGTGGCAAGAAGGGCCACATCAAGAGGTTTTGTCACAAGTAGAAGCGTGCAAATGCTGGAAAGAAAATGGGTGAAAAGAGACGTGGCGAGGAAGAGTCATCGGCCTCTGTTGTCACAGGAGGTGACCTCTTTTTGGCCTGCGAGTTTAAGGACTCTGTGACCGTGGCCGAGCAGGTTTCTGATTGGGTGGTGGATTCTGGCGCATTCATACATGTCACTTCCAGGAGAGAGCTGTTCTCTACTTACACTCCGAGTGCCCCCGGAGTGTTGAAGATGGACAATATAGAGACGTCCGAAATCATTGGATGCGGCAACATCTCCTTGGTAACAAATAATGAAGCCCGACTGATTTTGAGAGACGTCCGACATGTTCCGGATATTCGTATGAATATCATTTCAGTAGGACAGCTTGATGACGAATGCTACTACAGCGTCTTTTGTGACGGCGGTTTCAAGCTGACGAAAGGATCCATGGTGGTTACCCAAGGAGGAAAGACCTCAGGCCTTTATGCGCTGAAAGCCAAGGCCGAGGTGGCAGAAGTGAATGCCACAAGATGTATGGAATCCTCGGGCCTGTGGCATAAAAGGCTGGACACATGAGTGTGAGGGGCATGAGTCATCTGGCCAAGAAGGGTCTCATCCTAAAGTTGGATGAAGAAAGGCCAAGGATTTGCTCTCACTGCATGGCGGGGAAGCAACGAAGAGTCTCCTTTCAGGGAGACGCATCATCCAGAAGGTCCGAGGTCCTAAAGCTCGTACACACAGATGTGTGTGGACCCCTCCCAGAAAGGTCTTTTAGAGGAGCACAGTATTTTGTCTCATTCATTGACGATTGCTCGAGGAAGCTGTGGGTGTTCCCGCTCAAAACCAAGGACCAGGTTGCGGGAATCTTTGAGCAGTTCCATGTCCTCGTTGAGCGTGAGACTAGGAGGAAGTTGAAGGCCGTCCGGAGTGACAATGATGTAGAGTACATTGGGACCTTTGATGCCTATTGCAGAACACACGACATCAAATATCAGAGGACTCTACCAAAGACGCCACAATTGAACGGCGTGGCCGAAAGAATAAACCGCACCTTGATGGAAAGGGTCAGGTGCTTGTTATCCGAGGCCAGGCTTCCGGGATCCTTTTGGACCGAGGCCTTGAAGACGGCTGCCCACGTGATCAACCGGTCGCCCAGTAAGCCTTTGGACGGGGAAGTCCCAGAAAGGATTTGGATCGGGAAAGAGCCAACTTACAACCATCTTCGGACATTTGGTTGTAAAGTCTTTATTTATATTCCGAAAGATGAGAGGAGCAAGTTAGAGCCAAAGACAAAGCAATGCGTCTTTCTGTGCTATGGCGAGGATGAGCTTGGGTATAGGTTCTATGACCCAGTGGAAAAGAAGTTGGTCCAATCCCGTGACGTGGTCTTTGTTGAAGAAGAGACCATCGAGAACATTGGGAAAGAGAAGAAGACTCAACCCAACACTTTCCGGACGGACAGGATTGATGTTGAAGTTGTCCGTCTAGTACCTCTTGAGTCCGCGGACGGAGGACCAAGAATGGCCGGCAACAATGATGAGGCGGTTTCAACCCCTCAGGAGAATCAGGTTGAAGATCAGGCAGCTCAATAGGCCGAGGTGACCCCTGTGAGACGGTCGTCCAGGGAGAGACGTCCGTCCATTCGCCTGCCACCAAGTGAGTACGTTCTGCTCACTGATGTTAGAGAACCTGAGAACTTTGGCGAGGCCATGAGCAGTGCTCAGAAGGACAAATGGTTCGAGCCAATGAAGGAAGAAATGGCCTCCTTTCATGAGAACCATATATTTGAACTGGCTAAGCTGTCCAAGGGGAAGAAGGCCCTGAAAAACAAATGGATTTTCCGGCTGAAGACGACCGAGGACACTTTGCACCCAAGACACGAGGCACAACTTGTGGTAAAGGGCTTCAGTCAACGCAAGTGTGTTGACTTTGATGAAATCTTTGCATCTGTTATTAAGATGTCCTCGGTCCTTGTGGTGCTTGGACTGGCAGCAGCTTTGGATCTGGAGATAAAGTAGCTAGACATCCGGACAGCATTTCTTCTTGGTGATCTTGAAGAAGAAATTTACATGGAGCAACCAGAAGAGTTCTCGGTAAATGGGAAGGAAGGACTGGTCTGTCGTTTGAGGAAGAGCTTGTACGGGTTGAAGCAAGCTCTGAGACAGTGGTACCGAAAGTTTGAGTATGCCATGGTCGGACAATGATACTATAAGACTATTTCCGACCACTGTGTCTTTCTCTAGAGATTTTCGGAGAACGACTTCGTCATCCTCTTCCTTTATGTGGACGACATGCTGGTTGTCGAACAGAACAGTGCTCGGATCAAGGAGCTGAAAGAGTAACTGGGGCAGTCCTTTGCCATGAAAGATCTTGGACCGACGAAGCAGATTCCGAGGATCAGAATATTTCGCGATCGAGGGGATAAGAAGCTCTGGCTGTCTCAGGAAGGCTATATTGAAAAGGTGCTTCAGTGTTTCAACATGGAAAGCTCCAAACCTGTCAGTACCCCTCTACCCAACCACTTTAGGTTGAGCAAGCAGCAGTGTCCGTCCTCGGACACTGAGAAGGCACGCATGAGTAAGATTCCTTACTCCTCAACCGTAGGTAGCCGGATGTACGCGGCCGTGTGTACGCGGCTGGACATTACTCATGCGGTTGGTCTTGTCAGCCGGTTTCTCTCAAACCCAGGGATGGAGCATTGGTCCGCGGTGAAGTGGATTTTCAGATATTTCCGTGAGACTTCAAAGATGGGTTTGCATTTTGGAGGAGAGAAGCTTCAGCTGGTTGGGTACACGGACGCCGACATGGCCGGGGACGTTGAATCTCAGAAATCAACGTCCGGATACTTGTTAAAATTTGCGGGAGGGGCAGTCTCCTGGCAGTCCAAATTGTAAAAGTGCGTTACTCTCTCGACTACGGAGGTAGAATTCATTATCGTGACCGAGGCCTGCAAGGAAATGCTTTAGATAAAATGGTTCGTCCAAGAATTGAGTCTAAGGCAAGAAACTTATAAGGTCTTCTATGATAGCCAAAGTGCCATTCACTTGTGTAAAAACTCCTCATTCCATTTCAGGTCGAAGCACATTGACGTGCGATATCATTGGGTGAGAGATATTTTTGATGATGGACAGCTATCAATTGGAAAGGTCTAGACGGATGACAATGGCTCAAACATGTTAACCAAAGTCTTGCCAAAGGGAAAGCTGAAAGCTTGTTGTGATATTACCGGTCTGACTAATTTCGCTCCCACTCGGTCGTGAAAGGAAGTTTGTTGGGGTCACTCCCTTCGTGGTATTTGGTTCGCGGACATGACGAGGAAAATGAGGCGGACTTTTGGAGTGGTCTGAGAAGCCTGTCAAAACGGACGAGGACTAGCTGGATGAGTCATGTCCGAGAGGTAACTGAGGACATGGACGAGTACTCTGAAAGCCTAGGCGTTGACTCTCTCTCTCTATAAGTCTGCTGTAGCCGCGTTTGCAGGTGGGCAGTTGACCTACCCTGATTAGAAGTTTAAGACGGCTACAACTTTTAATGGGTGTCAGGCCTGCCACTATGCACGCCAGGTGTGCGCCTGCTGTGACAGGCCTAGGAGGCGTGGTCCTGCCACCCTACTGTTGGGGTGGCTGGTCGACCATTAGGCCTCCTGTGTATATATATATATGCTTGTGCCCTTACTGAAAGGTGTGTGGCGTGGCAATCACTTGGAGCGTGCATTGAGAGAGCTGTGGGCAAGCTTTTATTGTAAAGATAGAGAGAGAGATACTTTTTAGAGAGAGATTGAGAGATATACATTTGTGATTGTTTTTTCTTCATTTGGGTTTTGTGTAGCTAACATTCTTGTAAACAATCAACTCTTTATATTGTATTCTTTTGTGATTTTTCCCTTAGTTAAAGAAAGGTCTTTCCATGTTAAAATCTCGTGTGTTTTTTCTCATTTATTCTATCTCTATTTTTGACTGTCCGTCCGAGAGCTCATCTCTGTTGCTATCCGAGTGAACCGTTCGCCCGGTCACCGTGTCTTTCGTTTTGCGCCAACATTATGTTTGGCTTGAATGGACGAGTTTTAATTTTTCCAAAGTTCATAGTGATGTGGATTTATCACCCACCTGGCTCCCTCATTTGGATACTTACCTTCCATTTAATAGAACAGGTACGTACCCTTGTCTACCCCCATGATGCATGTGTCTCCTACTTTCTTGCCTATTTCTTGTACTTTTTCCTTGATCCTGATTTGTTTCCGTAGACATTCTCAGCATTGTCATTTTTTTGATGGATATTCATGTTTACCATGACCTGATGTTGCCTTTGTAATTTGGAGTAAAGTCATCTTCTTATTGTTGTGACACGTTTGGGAGTGCTATTTGGGTGGAAAAGTGTACAATTGAGCCTGTTTAATAGTTTGAGACGAGTTTAATGAGGATCAGAACCGGACAATTCCTTTAGTTAAGCCCAGTTGAAATACTAGTCAATAAGATTTTTTGTACAAATCTGGATGATAACTACCATAACAGGCATGCAATGCTGACTGAACATTAAAATATTTCATTTCACAACTTAGACAATTTTTTGGAAACTTGTACAGAAACTTAAATTTTATTTTCTACTGGAGCTCGGTAAGTGATAGTTTCAGGACTGTTAGCTATTATTCTTGAAAATTATTTAGTCTAGCCCATCCTCAAAAGAAGCTTTTTAAGAAATCCCTATATACTGGAATTCTGACTTCCTGTTCAGTGGAACGAATATACCATCTAGAAAAGACTTCCAACATGTACATTAACACACACACCATCTAGATAACCATATGTAATGGATCAGTAGCCAGGTTTACGTGTGGGTCAGTGACCTGAAAATATATTCGTATATGCACAAGTCAGTTGATTCTTGGGGACTCCACTGACCTCAAAAGAATGGATATAGGACATGAGGAGATTTACTTACAATCTAGCGTGGTTTTATGACTACTGACCTGGGAAAAAGAATGTTATATACATATAATCTCCATAAATTTTTCTTATTAGGACCTTATTTTTCATATATAGGGGATTTACTCCAACAGTGATTATTTGATTTATTCTTAATTCTTTCTACCGTAGTATCTGGACTTTCTGGAAGCACAGAGACGGCTCAGAGCCAAGTTTCTGTGGGCATGGGTTTGCTTGCTGGGTCGACAGTGATGCTCCTTACTGTGCTATGGGGAACCTGTGTTATCGTGGGCAAGTGTGACATTCAAGGTTCTGTTGCAATTCATGAAACAGACACAAAAGGGTTTAACTTAATGGGTATGCCTTCAGTGAGATTTTTTGCTTCCTGAACATCATGTCTCGTTCTCTATATATTATATAGTAGCACTAGTGTCCTTTAATATCACTAATGTAGTTCTTTTGTGCCTCTTAAACCAGAAAATATGCCCCCCCCCCCCTTTTTATTCGACCAGGAGGAACATAATATGATCACATAAGAAACCTATAGAAACATAGTTTGACTTAAGAATGACAGAATCTCAATGTGATGCATATAAATAACTATAGATCATGATCATTAAAACTGCAATCAGAGAAGTACATTTTTTCATTTGGTGCTGCCTTCTTGTTACTTCCATCAATTACTACAATATTTGTCCTTTCAGAATCCGGTGTTTCCACTGATATCTGGACTAGCTATGCTGCAAGGATTATGGCTTTCTCTGTGATACCATTTGTTGTTGTCCAACTACCTCAACTTTTGAATTCAACTTCTGCAAGACACATAGCAGTATTGATTGGACTCATCCTCTCTATTGTGCTTCTGATTTCCTATTGTTTATATCAGGTGATGATACTTTTCTTATTCTTTATATAGTATTTTGTTATTGATCGTGGCTTAGAAATTGCTGAGTTGAAAATGCTTGGAATATGCATTTTTTCACGTTTGGGATTTGTAAAAATCATGGAATGCAATAGTTATCTTTGTGTTCGGTAAACTTGGGCTTTTCTAGTATTTTTTGGGTGGAGGGTGCAGATTTCTTGTGCAAAGCTCTTGTCATGATTGTTAGTGTCCATGCTTTGACAGTTTACTCCCTAGTAGATCCTATACTATAAAAAGCATTAAATTGCCTTCTTAAATTCTGCTGTTTTACCTAATCTCTACTATGATTACTCAACAATGATGGCCTTAATACATGTTCTATCTATCCTACTTTAAGTGCTGGACAATTTAGCTGTTTGTGCATTAGAGAGTGTTAGAATGTGTTAGTAATATAATACTTGTTAGAATATACTTTTAGAATATATTTTGAAATATGCTGAAAAATATTTTTTTGTATAGACAGTTTAGTATTTTTGATATATATAAATAACTCTATATATATGTGTGTGTGTGAATAGTAACTAACTCTGGTGTGGGATTTTTTTCCTCTCCTTATTGCATAAAATTTACAGAGAGTAACATTGGATTTGTAAAATGATCGTCGTTTGCAAGCAATATTCTTGTGCTTGCGATTCGTTCCACAAAGTCATTAGGATTGGGTGTGAGAAAAAGCTTTTGAAATGGAGAATATTTATTGGTGCTAAAACATGTATCGTAGTGAAAGTTATACATTGTTAAAAGGAGGAGTTTTTATGAGTTCATTCCTCTTCTACCTGCTTGTTTGTTCTGTTCTTCCTTCAATCATGAAGATATACTACGAGAATGGTTTGCTAAATCAATGTAATGGTGACCGAATTTACTGTCCTTGGGAATCCTTGCAATTCTCTGCTTTTGTATCTTTAGCTTTCTATCATGTGGACTTGACATTAATAACCTCGTATGATAAGTTAATTTTGCTGTTTAGTTTAGATGGTAGGCTCTAAAACACCTTATTTACTTTCGCGAGAAAAATCCTTGTGATTCTTCATTCAGTTTTGAAGGTTAATTATGCAATTGCTCCTATTATATCCATTTCTCTAGGAGCTTGCCTCCCCTCCTCCCCCCTTCCAAAAAAAACCGTGACCTTTTGACATTACTAATGAATGTTGGCCACAACTTTAACCATGCTAATACCAGTTTTGAGCCAGTCACAGTTTGTTACTTCAATACAAGCCAAGGCTTCCTACAAGAGAAACCAATATGAACAGCTTGCCGTCCATCTTCCATTGTAGCCATATCGACTTGGCCAGTGGCTGGCAGCCTAAGGCAGGAAGTGGCCACACTCCCCCTAGTCATGTGAAGTGAAATCGTATAGTATGTAAGGTTAGCAACAGCATTTGTTACTATAAGAGACTGTGAACTTATTGTAGTTGATCTTAAAGAGAGTCTCGTCACTTGCTATGTCGCTGTGTCCATGTGTTGCTCAAATTTTTTTTGGAAAATCCTTGTTTTTCCATTCCTACTCCCCTTTTACACCCTTTATAACAGATTGTATGGAGTATGCCAAGTGTTATAACACTGTTGTTGCTGATGGAGATTGAACTTATGCCAAGTGTTATAACACTGTTGTTGCTAATTTTTTTTCTATTTGGGTACAAACCAAAAAGGTTTTCCCCCTACTTGGGAGTTGCTGATTGAGATTGGGAATTTGTGACTGAATCTCAAAATTAGAAGTATTTTTATGATTCTGCTATTCTTCTAGTGATTATTGCACATTTGGTTTCCAATTCAATGTTTAGGATTTCTTGTAGCATTTGTGAATTCTAGTAAAATAGGATTTTGATATTTTCTAATCTTAGGAGATTATATTTAGGGGATGTCTAGTGGGTTTGTGATAGGCAGCCTTTAATGAGAATTGAAACAAAATTGATTATTTGGTATTGCTTTCATCTTTCAAGAGTTATTTTTTTCCCTCTTATGTTCCCCACTCTGATTTCTTCCTCTGCTCACTGTTGCTATTCTCCTTTCAAGACTTTCTCTCGGTTGCTCTGTTTCACTTAAGTATGTTAGTGTACATGACGTTCAATTGAGCCACACAAACCTTTTAGTCTTATATCATTGTGTCTGCCCTAATTATGAGAACCTTCTATAAATATAAATCAGTTGCTCTTTTCAGAGGGTTATTTTGATCTGATTTCCGGAGATTCTTGGTTTATTATGAGCATATACATTGTTTGGCCAGACTTTTCAGCCTTGGATCATAAAACGGCGGCTTAGATACATGAAGGATAGACGGATTGTAACTGGATTTCTTACACACCTGAAAACCCGAGCACTAGGAAGACTGTTTACTGACGACGGGAGGCCTAATGAAGAAGTCTTAACAAGGTTTCTACTGCTACCAATTTCTGGTGATTAAGGGAAAAAATGGGATGAAGTGCTTTCTTCATTTTTTGATGTCTGCTAAACTGAAAATTGAAATGATACCCTGGCAGGCTATTTCATGCCATTGACCAGGATAACAATCATTATCTTTCTGATGCTGAGTTACGAGCTTTTGTTTTGGGAATGCGGTTGGATGAGATGAAGTTGGATGGAAATGATCTTTTGCAGAAATTGATGAAAGATTTCGATACATATCAAGACTCTCGAATTAGTTTGGATGAGTTTAAGAGTGGCATCTCAAGATGGCTTTATGAAGTAGGAGGTTCAAGGCCTAAAACCGGGCTAATAAACCCAAACACAATGAAATATCTAACTGATTTGCATGAGGTGAGTAGTCTTACGATGAAATTCTGCAAGTTTTAGGTCTTCTTAAACCATTATACTCATGTTCTATATATACAGGAATCAACGAGAGAGCATGACTTGCTGGAGGATGAAGGTGCTGAGGCTGACGAGGGTGGAGTTGAATATTCAAAGAAAACAGTGTTCAAAGCAGTATTGTTGTTGTTGGGGGGGACTATTATTGCCGCTATATTTGCTGATCCCCTCGTAGATGCTGTTGATGAATTCTCTGATGCTACTGGCATTCCATCGTTCTTTATCTCGTTTATTGCTCTACCTCTGGCAACAAACTCCAGTGAGGCAGTTTCAGGCATCATTTTTGCCAGTCGAAAGACGAGGAGAACTGCATCTCTAACATTTTCTGAGGTATGTGCTCTACAAATGTTATATCTATAGACTACTATATATTATGATATGCAGGACATTCGAAGTTGCTTTTATTTTTAGTTTGGCAAGGATATAAAAGCGGTTTTTGGGGTCATATCAGGAGGCAGGCAGTCGATTGTTGAGCATATTTGAAATAAACTAAAAGAATGCCAAAATCGCTTCAATTGCACTGACTTTTGCAATGTTATTGCTTAATTGCAATGACAGCTCCAAACAACTGGTTGAAATTTGGTATTGGTTAGCCGTGTTCAGTCAAAGCAGTTGTTCTACTGCTCACTGTAGTTTTCAGTCTTCTCACGCAATTTAAATTATGTTTGCTAGATGTCATGTCAGCTCTTGGCGACCAGGTGTAGATTTTAACAAGATGACAACATGCTTGTCTATGCAATGTATTAGTATGATCTTCAGTTGTGATTGTGTGACTTTAACAGGATGTTATTTCCTTCTTTTTTCCATATGATTTGAAAGTAGTTTCTCTTTCCCTAATTATTTGATTTACCCTTTTATGCTCTTATTTTATTTTTTGTGGGCTTGGTGCCAATGTCTGTTAGGTTCACCACAGCGTCAGTTTTGACATGCACAGGGATAGAGTTTTCGTCGTGTAACCTAATGATCATGGAATTGAGTCATGGAAATGGCCTTTTATATTATGCAAGAATTGAGTCATGGAAATGGCCTTTTATATTATGCAAGTTAAGATCACGTACAATATACTCAAAAGTTGTTTGACCTTCAACATATCCATTGTATAGCAGATGCTTTATGCAACCCCTTTTATAGGGATGCTTATGATGAAAAAAAAAGGCCTTTGGATGAGACCATGAGAGGAATAAATGTGGGCCTTCCGATCGAAATCCAGGGTCCACATTATATGATACATAAAGCCTCAAGTGAGGCTTCTTGAACCTGAACTTTTCCCATTCCCTCACCTCCTCTCTCGTCACCCAGCCTAGCTGGCCGACAGCTGAGCAGGGAGTGGCCGGACCTTGCCAAATTCAGCTAGCAGTGAGGGTGCCAATGTTGGAGAAGGGAAGGTTTGCTGGGGTGGGGTAGCTGCCACCCGTTCTTTTGTGTTAGAGATTTCTTAAGGATACCATGAGGTTAGACAAATTACAGAGTGAGTAAACAGAAATTTATCATATACTACTTAAATAAGCCACTACTATCACCACCACCAACGCTAAGTACATGAATAAAGTGACCTAGAATTGCCTCCATCTCTACTGCAGAGAACGGGGTGAGAAAGGGTAAACTCTGTGCCAACATTGTGCAACAGTCATTCAAAGAGTTTATTAATCAACTGAGCAGTAGAATTTTGAAAAGAAAAAAAGGTCTTGTCATGAAAATCATAGGTAACAGAAACTTCAAGCATTCTAATTGATCAATTTGAATTAAGCATCAAGAAAAAAGTACGAAAAAAAAAGAAATGTAAACTGAATAGATTTATCTAATCTGATATTGTTGTTTATGATATTTTCAGTGTGGAAGTAGGCCACCATTTCTATTGGCAAATATGGCTAAATTGTTGGGATCAAGGACTTATTTGGAGATATAATTAGGAATCCTTTTAATGATCCATTTGACCTAGACCAAATTGATGAATAAAACCTTTGAAATATAATTCGGTTGTCTTTGTAAGTAGAGGATTTAGGATTTAGGATTAGACTTTTGTAGCAATGGTGTTGAAGATGTATGTTTGCATATGCGCAGATGAGGTAGGCAGCTGCATTCGAGAAGTATTAGCAATGTGTTTACCAGTCTTGTAGGCCTTTGCTATACCAGTTGTGTCACAAAACATATCATAAACTGTCTATTTCTTTCTTTCTCCAGATATATGGATCAGCGACGATGAACAATGTCCTCTGCCTGTCAGTGTTTCTATCCCTCGTTTATATAAGGGGATTGACATGGGACTTCTCATCTGAAGTACTTATCATTCTTATTGTCTGCATTGTGATGGGTGCCTTAGGAAGCTTCCGCACAGTATTCCCACTTTGGACATCTTTCATAGCTTTCGTGCTCTACCCCGTCTCCCTGGCAGTAGTCTACATCCTCGACTATGTATTTGGATGGTCATAGATCCACCGGAACTGTATATTATCATGGCCATATGGTTTTGCTTTCCTGACACATCGACATGGTCGTTAAATCCAGAGTTTTTCCACATGACAGTGCTATAACGGCTTCATGAGCTAACACAAGATTAATGTTAATTTTGTGACTACTGTTCCTATATTGATGTTCATTGTGTAGAACTGAAGATTATGAAGATAACCTTCCCATAAATTTATGCAACTGCTATTTATGTTATCTGGCTTTGGTACTATCATCTCAAATTCATATTAGATATACTAATTACGTGAGCTGAAGGTTGATGATTGCTTCAATTGAAAGGCAAATCTTTTTTTTTTGGGGGGGGGGGGGGGGAGGAGTTAGGACCGGTCATGTGAGGTTACTTTCAAGATGTTCTTCAAATTCAGCGGGCAGATGGGAATGTGAACTCATGTTTAGTCTCGGTTTCATACAGTGAGAGTCATTGATTCAAACCCAATAGTGGGTAAATTGGCTGAATAGTCATCGGAATTTATAAAATCATCGAATACATTCTGATTTGTCTGAGTTTGGGTAGATATATTAGATATATAGCCTATATAAGTCAGTATAGATGAAATAAAAATTGGGAACCATGCATCTCTCTCTCTTTTCTCCTGTATTCTTTCTCTATATTTTTCATACACTGATTTGTTCTTTATTCATTTAGAAGCAGGTCAAATTATGTTACTTGAAGCTACAACTTCGGTTTGTTTTTGAAACTTCTGTACAATTTAGATCACCTGAAACAATTGTGCCAAACATTATCGTCCTACTCTGTGAGAGTGTTTTTTGTACCCGAAGACAAAAAGAGGATAAGGGCTTGTTTCATTTGCCTCTTTTGATTATTCGTTGAAAGGAAGTGAGCTTAAGATTTTTAATGTTAGCCTTCGCAATGTTCTTTAACCAGTGATGATGTTAAATTGCCTCTTTTGGGCTTGGATAAGGTTTAGTTCAGTTTATTTGGAATTTGGAGTTTGGACAATCCAAAGGTTTAAGCCTTCAAATTTGAGTCCTGATATTCAAAAGATGTTGCATGAGAGATTAGAGAGCTGTTATGGTTCTTTTAATGAAAAAATTTATATATTTATCTAACGATTATAATTAAAAATTTGATAGATGAATGATAAAGATTAAATAACAATTTAAATCACTTATTTATATAATTTTTAATCCTAGTTCAATAGATATAAAAGTCTATTCATCGGGAAGATTATGATAGCACTATGAGAAATTGAGGTGGTTAGCATGTTTCTCTTTCTTGGGTAGCTTATGTATTATTGTCCATTGAACATCAGTTGACCGGAAAAAAAGGTCCACCGACAATCTCCTCATGTTTCGCAGATTGGGCTTTATATCTAGACATACGAAGATCCATTATCGGTTATTATATTTTTATTGAAAATTTTCTCATTTCATGAAAATGTAAAAAACAATCAGTGGTCTCCTGCTCATCCGAAGAGGCCGAATACAGATCCATGGCTACCACTTGTTGTGAATTATCTTGGCTACGTTATAATTTGCATAACTTGCAGGTTTCACATCCTTATGCAGCATGCCTATATTGTGATAATCAAGCGGCCATTCACATTGCAACCAATCTCGTTTTTCATAAATGCACTAAACACATCGAGTTGGACTGTAATCTTATTCGCAACAAAATTCAAGAATGGAGCATTCGTTCACACCATGTCACCACCTATAACCAGTCGGTAGATATAGTCACCAAGATTTTACCCTCACATCGGCTAAATTCCCTGCAGTGCCTTCTCAAACGATTAAACAGAGTTCCACTCTTTTTAATCCCATTTGTGATCAATCAAAGGTAGCTAACATAATTAGTACTGATTTCTGCTCTGTTTCTTCCTCTTATAATAGAAAGAATATCTGAATTCTTGATATTGGGACTACTGATCGCATGATCTGCAACCCATCTTTATATCTTCATAAAGAGATACCAATCTCCTGTTCTATTAAACTTCTTGATGGAAGTAAAGCCTCTATTTTCCATATTGGAACTGTTACGCTGACCGATAAGAAAACATTACAAAATGTATTATGCGTTCCCTCTTTCACATTTAATTTGGTTTCTGTGAAGCAACTTACTAATGTTCTCTGTTGCTGTCTGTTTTTCTTCTCTGACATTTGCCTAATTCAGGATCTTGTATCCTGGACAACGATTGGGATGAGTGAAGAGAAAAATGGTTAATATTGTTTGATGAATAATGAAGTTCATCAAAATACCTTGGCTGTCCTCTTCAAATTCTCTAATCACATCAAAAAGCTTTTTGCTAATTTCGTTTTATTGCCAGTAGACCTGTGATATTACCGATTAGGTCACATTTCACATTCTAGGATACAATTAATAAATGATCCTCTTGTAAAAGGAGCGGTGCATTCTATTAATGATAATTCCCATTCTGTTTGTCAGATGGCTAAGCAATGTCGCCTTTATTTTTCTCCCAGCACCCATAAGTCGCACACCTTACTTGATGTGGCGTATTGTGACTTATGGGGACATTTCTCTGAAATATCTTATGATGGATATAAATATTTTTTGACTATCGTTGATGATTTTTCAAGAAGTACCTAGATTATTACTTATTTACCTCCAAGAAAGGAAGCTATTGGATATCGATATATATTCAAATTGAAATTTAATAGTGATTTGAGTATTGAAAGATACAAATGCCAATTAGTGGCTAAATGATACACCCAAGAGTTAGGGATGGATTATCACGAAATTTTTTCTCTCGTTGCTAAACTTATTACTGTTTGATGTCTCTTAGCTATAGTTGTCATAAAAGATGTCATTTGTATCATTTTGATATCAATAACACATTTTTAAATTGAGCCTTAAATGAAGAAATCTGTATGCAACAACCTCCCGATTATACCAAAAGAAAACCTCACCAGGTATGCAAGTTGTTAAAAAGCATATATGGTCTTAAACAAGCCTCTAGACAATAGTATTCAAAGTTTTTTACTTCTCTTATTACTTTTGGTTTCGTCCAATCCAAGGCCGATTACAATTTGCTCACGAAATAAGATGACAAATCGTTTATAGTTTTTTTTGTTTATGTTGATGACATAATTGTCGCAACTAATTGCTTGGATGCCATTGCATCTATCAAATCCTTTCTTAATCAGGCTCTCAAGATTAAAGATCTTGGGATTCTACGATATTTTCTTGGCATAGAAGTCGTACGATCGAAAAAAGGTATACACATTTGTCAAAAAAATACACTCTTGACATTTTAGCCAATTTTGGCACCACTGGTACCAAACCTCTCAAACTACCAATGGACCAAAACTTAAGATTGAGTAAGCAAACCAGGGTGGTCCTGCAAGACCCGAATATGTGTAGAAGACTCATTAGTCGCCTTCTTTATCTAACCGTCACAAGACCGGATATAGCTTATGCAGTACATCTTTTAAGTCAATTTATGAATTAGTTTATTTCGAGTCATATGAATACTGTGTATTAAGTTTTGCGATATCTAAAACTGAATCTAGGATACGGCATATTGTTTTCTTTTACCTCTAACATTTAGCTAAAAGCTTTTTGTGATGTAGATTGGGTTTCATGTCCAAACACACGAAGATCTATCACTGGTCATTGTATTTTTATTGAAAATTCTCCCTTTTCATGGAATATAAGAAACAATCAGTGGTCTCTCACTTCTCTGCAGAAGCCAAATACAGATCCATGGCTACCACTTACTGTGAATTATCTTGGCTACATTATATTTTGTATGACTTACAGGTTTCATATCCTCATACAGCATATCTATATTGTGATAATCAAGCGGCCCTTCACATTGCAGCCAATCTCATTTTTCAAGAATGCACTAAATACATTAAGCTGAACTGTCATCTCATTCATGACAAAATTCAAGAAGGTAGCATTCGTATACACCATGTCATCACCCATAACCAGCTAGCAGATATATTCACCAAGATTTTACCCTCACATTGGCTAAATTCGCATCTGTCCAAGATGAGTATCATAAATATATATGTTCCATCTTGTCGGGGCATATTAAAAAATACATAATCTTCTTATTTTATAAACATTGTAAATACATAATCTTCTTATTTTATAAACATTGTGTTAGGAAAATTGTATTTTAGGATAATTATTATTTTTATTATATTTGTTAGTTGTTTTTTCTTTCTTTGTAATATTGTGTATATATTTTAGTGTATTAGGAGATTTTGTAATATTGTGCAGATATTTTAGTGTATTAGGAGATTTTGTTTTGTATTATAAATTGTAATCCTCAGGCGGCATCCCTGTGTGAAAATCAGAAGCAATAATGGCATAGTAGGGCTTCGCTGATTTCCAACCTACGCAATTGCTTTTCTTCCTTTCCTATCATCCTCTTCCTTCTTCCTTCCCATTTTCCCTTTTGCTTCACCTTCTTACAGTTGTGTAGCTTATGTATTATTGTCCATTGAACATCAGTTGACAGTAAAGAAAGGTCTGTGGACAATCTTCCTCATGTGTCTACTTGAATCTGATTTTAATTGGGAGACTTCTCGAGTGTCCAACTATAAAATTGAGGCATACTGATCTGGGGATGAACCTCTCTTAAGTAGTGCAATATGATACTATATAAATACTTGGGGGATATCATTTAGTCATTTGCAGCATATTATTGGCTCTATTCATTGACTATTGTGCGAGCCTGTGAGTGTGTCTGATGAATGAGATGTAATGTCTTCACAATTATCCTGAGCTGTTAAAAGATGATCTCATGATACTGGGATAGAAGATTCCACATCTAGTGGCTTGTGGCTTCAAATTAGGGCTTCCCCTTTCCCTCAAGTTGCTGACAAAATCGCTGGCCAGGGGAATGCCATTCCTATACTCTTTTCAAAGGACGATCTAGGATGGGACATATGACATATTTTGTAAGCCAACGATTATATCATCTTGTTTTTGATTCAATCCGTATGGGTCAATAGAAAAAGCAAGTCTCTTATCACTAGATTCAGCTCGATTATTTGCTATTTTTTGAAATCTCTCTTTGGATTTAAAATCATAATGTAACATTTATTTTACCAGTTTAATTTACGAAATAAATCCAAAATTAGAATTTTCTTATTTAAGAATGAAATTTTATTAGAATTGTTCATATCCCATTTATCTATCGAAATTATATAATATATCCAATTTGATAAAACAAGATCATTGAGACGATATTTTATAAATACATAATTATTGTGAATATATTAATTATTTCTTTATTTTCCAATGCCTTGGAAGGTGCAAAAGAAATATTTTGTTTCTTCGACAAATTTTGATCTAGTGGACCTTGACTTGTGATTTTTTGCATTTTTAAGGACAAAATCATGTGGAGATTATTTTTGGATTCCTTCGAAGTAGAAAAATATTCAGAGACAACTCAACAGATTCAATAGGAAATAATACGACACTCGACAAGATATCGTGATAACTTTGTTAATTTAGTAGAACACACATGCTAATATGCATATAAACATCAATTTCCGTTACAAAGTATGAATATATTGCAGGATAAGTGGAAAATTAACTCGCTACTTGCTTGATAAAACATGGATATATTGCAGAATTAGTGGAAAATTAAATCGCTACTTGCCTGATAAAAAAAGGTCTGTTAATTTGTAGCAATGATTTTGCAGTCCATATTGAAAGTGGATCTCCAAAGTTTGATACATTCCAGTATATAAACCAAAGACGTCTTTCGAAATGATCAAGCTATTGAATATTCTCTCCCTGGGCCGAAATCACATTGGCGTTGCTGCTTTGAATAGAACAAGCAGCTCCTACTGCCGCCATGCAGCGCCACTGCCTGTAATCGTTGCTCCAACTGATTGACTGAGTTTTCCTCAGTACTTGTCGAGATCGATCGTCCAATTCATGTCGTGATTGTCACTACCGCCGGTTTCTGTTCCGGCATTTGAATTGAGGCACTCTGGCGTCGGTAAAATGGAGGGAAAAAGGTTATTTCAAACAGATCAAAATAATCCAGCCATTTTTGTTGGTTCTTTGAGCGATCATCTCCATTAAGGAGGAAGCTCCAATCCTTGAAGCAAGCTCCTCACTAAAACTAGAGAATCGAACAAACATGAAGAGGAGAAAACACCAGAGAAGAGATGAATTACTCGAGACTTAGAGCTTACTAAGAGCTCTACGTACCACCCTGTCGGACGGCTCGCCGCTCAATCCTGTCTAGCATCCATCCATTTGCTGTCCTCCTCCTCCTCCTCTGCTCTGTACTGTTTATAGCTTTATGGCAGGTGAAGCTAAAATGGCGAAGCACTTAAATACCATCTCTGCCCTCCATGATAGGGATCAATCACGATTGGACCCTCATTTATAGAGACTTTAAAAAAGACGTATTTAGATAAATATTATTATTGGTCTAATCCAGGGAACATTATTGAATTTTTTGTATTATTTTTTTTTTTTTATTTTTGGGCATCTTTTAGAAATT
>JAODPA010100427.1:0-21396 GCA_025585075.1 Nepenthes mirabilis | reverse complement strand
AGCAGCATAATTTATTTTTTATTAAAAAATCCTAAAAATTATCTAAATTATTTTTCTGGAAAATAATTTCCCATCCAAACAAGGGAGACCCCACAGTGTGCAAGGGAATGTGGCACATAAGGAAAAAAAATGGCAAACTGGGGATATTAGTGTAATTCAACAAATCCAATCCCTATCCATTTGTTTCAGGAAATCTCAACTCTGGACACGGGGCGAATGGTCGTTGGTTATTCATTTATTAAATGGACGGATTACCCATAACGCCCACGCTGATTAAAAAAATAGCCATCCTTGTCCCACATCACCAGCCACGTAGACGTAGGCACTGCAAGAGACAACATTTGGATCGTACCGTCGCCGGAATATTCTCCTCCGATTACCAAACCCCACCACACCCATCCTTTTCCCGAAAACTATAAATACTTCTGTTTCTCGACTCGTTTTCGTGCCCTAGACCCGACCATTTTGGACTTCGCTCGCCGCGTCGTTGTCTCCCAGCTTCTCCTTCTCTCATTTCCTTTATCCTTCCACGGAACTCTCCTCCGAATCCCATATCCATGGCCGTCGATTTCCTTTCTTTTGATTTCTTCATGGAGGATTTGATTTTTCTGTTGATCGGATAGTTTTCCTCCTAAGTTAGTATGTTACTCTAGTTGTTGTTGTTTAGTTGTTGGTCTTGGATGGGATTATTCTGCGGTGGTGATGGACGCTTTGGAGTTAGCGATCCCGACGGCCGTTGCGGTGCCGAAGTTGTTGGCGTCGGAGTGTTTCGCTGGAGCTAGGGTTGCTGTCAGTGACTCCCAAGCTTGCGAATCCGACCGCGTTTCTGTCTTTGGTGGCTCTAAAATTGAGAAATGCAGCGCGTTTAACTGTCACAGAGGTGAACCCAAGATCTTCTGCTTTCTGATTTGCCTTTATGGTGTGTTCATCGATATTGAGCTATGAGGGTGCAGATTAGCTATTAGTTAGTCATTGACTGCATCTTACCTGTAATTCGACGAAATTTTTGAGATTTCATGTCCTCGAAACTTTGTTTTGATTTAAGCTATTGTTGTAGTCAGAATTTGTTGGATGATTTCACTATGTGGTGAACTTGACGATTTTTTAGATGATCGAGGAGAACTTTCTTTTAGTCAGTTTTTTTGAATCGAGAACATTTTTATGCTCTTGATGGCATGTTGTTCAAAATCAGCGACGGTTTTGTTGATTAATCCTATCTTTTTTTCTGGCTGTGAGCAATGCGAGACACTTGCGAGTCACCAGCTTGATTTGATCTAAAGCCTGCCCATGTTATATGAATTTCAGCTGTGAAGTACAGCTCGTGCTACTGCAGTAGTTTCAAGGGTGATTTCTTGCTTGCGAGGATTCAATTTATAGACTTGCAAGCTTACTCAAGATTCAAGTATTTCACCTTTCTAAAAAAAAATTGAAGCATTTTAATTGAATATGAAACAGTAACATCTGAATGTATTGACTATTAGCTGGGTAATATATGTTTTTTATTCCTACACTAGACACATGGGACAACCACCTCTTCTAGAAGAGGCATCCCCTCTTATGAATGAACGTGGGAGTGGACATCCTTCTGACAGCATCGTTTCCCCTAGAGATGTGAGACTTGAAAAATGTTCAAAGACCACATCAGTTTCAGGGGAAGATGAGGCAGTCCCTCCATTTTCCCTGTGCGTCACAATTAAAATAGAGAAAAGGGCTGAAGCTACCATATTAGCCAAACACAAACAAACGTGTACAATCTAGTCAAAATTTGCGGTTCTTTAAGTTCATAAACTCTAGGTTTTCTTACTTGCTCTAGTTGTTGGCAAAGGCCAACTGAGAGGGGAGAATGAATGGCTTAAGAATCAACCCAGCAAACTCGTGGAATTTTTTTGGAAAAATGAATCGAATTATCGAGAATAAAAAGAGTCATCTTAGGAAATGACTTAACTAAAAAGACAGATTCTACTATTGTAAGGCGAGAGGACAACTTGTCTGGTCTTGTGGTGCGCTCTATCCATTAAGAGCTGAACAGACAGCTGCTCTTCAGCTCGTCTCAGAGACAAGACTTCGCCTACCGCTAGCATTAGCTATAGCGTTATTCTTGTGGATTCATATGACCTAGCTCAATGCTGAATTTGTCTAACTGGCCTGTATTTGTAGTTTGCCAAGATTGACTCTTCAATGGGAATCCCAATTATTTAAGATAAATCAGGGTTCAAAATGTTTGAAAGCAAAATTGATATGAATTCAAGCTAAACATTTCAAAGCTCATATGAGACTGTTCATAATGAGCTTGCTTACCAGGGAATTTTGTTAAGCTTGAATTGTGAAAAATGGTCTCAACTGTTGTTGATCACACTCGTTGTATAGATTGACTTCAGGAGATGAGTATAAGAAAATGCCCTTCTCATTTTGTTTGGCTAGGAATGAATTGTATAATTTTCTATGCCGTGAAAGTGTGAATTGTTGAAATTGAACATTATCTTCTTGTTGAACTTGTGTGGTGTAGAGTGATGCCCATGAAGCGTTGCCTTTATGGGTGACTAAAAGGTGCATGATAATGCGTATTACATTCATTTCATGGTTTACTAGCATTTGGAAATACTAACTTCTTGCTTCACGTGCAGAATTTGTATTGGCAGCCTTTAAGTGTTCGTTGAGGCCGCACAATTTTTTTTTTTTGTTTGTTTAGGATTTGAATGTATTTTCCAAAAATAATGTGCATTTTTCTGTTTCATTTCTTTTAAGGTTTCAGTTCTCTTGTTCTGTTTTAGGAATGACAAGTCAGGGATAATGTTCTTCCCTATTAAAAACTAATGTAGCCATTGCAAACTGATGCGATAATCCAGATCATGCGTAATAATCAATAGTGTTTCATTTGTGATGAATACCAGCCTGCCCTAGTAATAAATCTCATCTCATTGAATGAATATGCTTAAGTGGTAAAACCATGTACATGGTATGAGGGAATGGCATGTGGTCATAAATTACTTGCCAGGTTCTCATTGATCTGTTTTCAGCCTTTTGAACTGTGGTGTCTCAAGTAATTTCTGGGCCTTGTACCTGATCTATAAGTTTTATTTGAATGTGTCTTTGTTCTGGAAAACTGTTCGTGTTTCTTGGAAAGAGATATTTTTCTTTCTTTCTTGGGTCAATGACATTTGTGTCAAAATCTGCTAATCGTGTTTAAGGTTAACGTTTCATGAACATGAATAGCTACATTTCAGTCTTTGGCTGCTTATTACTATTCTCTCTAGCTTATTGTGTTTGTTCAAAATGGGGAAGCTTTGGTGCCACATAAACACTGCCTAAAAGCTTATGTTGGTTTTAAAAAGTTCAAATTCTGATAATCATTGGTACATCAAATTGCATTTGTTTATTTTCTTTCTCCTTCTAACATGTGCTGCCAAATTTGTTTTTCTCTTACGTTATGGTAAGGTTACTTTATTATGACCTAAAGGTCACCAATATGAAATAGGAAAACAACCTATTTGCAATGCAGGATTAAGGTTGTAATTATATGTAATTTTATCTTCAATAGACGATACAACATGTGAGCTTAGTGTACTAAGTCGCATTGGTTTTGTGACAATATCAGTGATGTTTATAACATATATGCATTAATTTGTGCTTCGTTTTGGCTGCTTGTTGTGCTGGTTCATGGCCATCAAATATTAGGTTTCCCACTAGGCCTCTTGTCAGTACACTAGTTTTCCAGTGCTGTTTGGAAGGTGGTTGAATTGCTGTAGCTTAAATGCATTGAGGGTGAAGATGAATCTCTTATTTTCTACTTGGCAAAGTTTATTTGCGAAGTATCTTTTGGAAATATTTGATACTTATTCACATGAGGCAGGTTTTTGATGCTTGGATTTGGTTATTCAAAGGCAATGTCCAATAGTTTTTCCATATTCTTGTATTCTCATTATATATTTCTTATATACAGAGGAAGACAATGGAAACTGATGAAATCATTAGTGGGGGAGTATAGTGTACGTGAGGAAAGTTGTACTGCACTATGTGGTACAGTGAATATAATATATTCATTGCTATGGAAAACTGTAACATTATTCCTTATGTAGATCTTTATGTATATCCATCTGGACTTTCGGAAAAGGTAGTCATGTATAATGAACGGAACAGGCTCATAAGGTCGCAAAAATGGGACAAGATATTCAAGTTCTGAAAAGTTTACATCGGTAATGGAAAATAAATTTTGTTGCACGCAGGCGTATTCTGATGTTTATTGATTTTAATATATGAACTGCTGAAAGTTAGACATTTCACAGCTTTACCTGTTAATAGAAAAGATGTATAAAATTCCAAAACTCTGCTTTTCCTGATATAATGCTAATTGGCAGTTGTTAATATTCTAGTGGACTCGTTGCTATTGCTTCCTTGTCACTTACACACGAAGAATAGGATTTTCAGATCTGCTGGTGCTTATCAATGCTTCAGAAGCTTCTCTGTATTAAGAAGACAGATATAGAATCATGTAGTAGTGCTGAGTTGAGATTACTGAAAGAAGGCATGCTCCTGGAACTAAATCACGGGGGGATGAGTAGTCCTAAAATGTTGTTACCTGTATCTGAAGAAAAAGAATTGCAGCCAAAGGCTGGAAAGGCGCCAAGGAGTGGTAATGGCTGTTTTAAGAGACCGCAAATGCCACATGTGGAAAATCTGATGGCTCAATCTGAACATGATAATATGAGGGCTGCATCTGAAAAATTTGGGTCACTGGCTGTAAATTTCTCTAATGCAGGTAATTATTCTTAACTAGATGATGGAAAAACTTGAACTCATTCCAGGTTTCGGAGCAGTGTAGAAGTAGGAGTGAAAGTGCAACTACTCATAATTGGACATATACCTTTTGATATTCTTCTCGTTAGCAGATCTAAGTTTTTTCTAAGTGCTGATTCCCTACAACATTGTCAAACAACTCTTCTCAGTTTGCTCAATAGAGTAAATTCCTTTTGCCCCTACATGTGGGTGGTGTGTTGGTGCTTTAATGAAAATTTTCTGTATGATCAACTATCAAAAAATATAGCTGATTGATGTCCGGAAGAAAATTTTGATTGCTCTTTGTAACTTTTAAAAGTTACAAAATCTGGAACTTGTCGTTGCCTGTTTGTCCATTCCTCTCTCCATGCTTGCACACACACATGTGTGCATACAAATGATGGTTTGACACGATGCGGTTGACCGAAGGTGCATCTTATCAAAGATGGTGAGGGGACCAGGTAACAGGAGTAAAAAATTAAAAAGAACAATCTTAAAAACATAGCAAGAGAATGAAGAAAGCGAGCTTCAATCATCACTAAACATGCATTTCTTAAACTGTCGAATTTGAATTCTGTTTCAGTCCTATGGGAGAATAAATACAAGATAAAAGCCACCTAATAACTATTAGAACTGAAGTCTAGCATGCCAAAACATTACTTAAGACATCTTCCACCTAAGAGGCGACTATTATGACCCCTCCCACTTAAAAGGACAATTATTAACTAACCATTAAATGAGACAAATAATTAAAAGAACATCAAAATATCTCTTTAAGAAGCAAGATGGCTGAGCCCAAGAGAGCAGTCCGATCGGCCTATCTGTGCATTGCATCATCCTTCCCAGGTTGGAAGGAACTTATCATTGAGTTTTTATTTAGCTTGCCAAATTATCGAGTTAAGCCTTTGACTTTAAAAGTTGAATGAGTATGGATATGCGGAGGAAATTCACTTGCATAATCATTCTTGTTGATTCTCTTAAGAACTTGACAAAGACTAATTTTCTTTTCCTTGAGTTTGTTGCAAGTTCCACAGGAAAATTGCTCTTCCTTTAAGAAGGCCCACATGAGATCTTCTTTGAAAATTGTGACTCATTGATGAAAATTTGCCGCCTTTTGCATACATTGCATTGCTTTCTTCTAGTCTCTTCCATACTTCTTAATGAATTTTGACCATGGATAATACAAAGTTTTCAATCATTTTAGACAACGATGTATGCGGAATACGAGCTAGATCTTGACAATGTATTGGTGACTTCTTGTATAGCACTTTAAATTGACTTATCCTGATGGAGTGATTCATCATGTAATTATAAGAAAACTCCACTTATGGGAGAGCCAAATCCTATTGCTTGAGCTGCTTGGCCCACAATGTGGGAAGTAAAATTTTCAAATTTCAATTTTCCACTTCAGTTTATCAATTCGTTTGAAGATGATAAATACTACTACAATACAAGCTAGTGTTGATCTTCTTCCGTAAACATCCCTAAAAGTGGCTAAGGAACTCGGTATCCTATATGAGACAATGGCCTTAGGGACACATAAAGTTTCACGACTTCATTAAAACATAGATTAGCAACTTGAGAAGCATCCATAATCTTCTTACAAGGAATAAAATGAACATCTTAGAAAAGTGATCAACAATAACAAAGATAGATCATTATTCGTTTCGGGTTCTAGGCATTCCAACCACGAAATCCACGCTAAAATCCTCCCACGAGGCTTTCGGAATGCATAGGAGAGTGTAAGGCTTGCTGTTTTGTGTTTGGCCCTTGCAAGTTTAACATATCGGGCACCTTTTCATAAATTGAACTATGTCTCAAAAAATGATCAGCTAAAAATATATTTTTTAACCATGAAGATTGTTTTGTCTCTTTCATAGCGTCCTCCCTACCTCCTGAACACAATTCTTTAATAAGATATTCCCCATAAGAGCACTTAGGAATATATAAGCAATTTTCCTTTGAAGAGGAAATTTCCTTATAAAGAATAATTACCGTGGGGCCTCTCTTGTCAAAATTTTCAATATTCACCAAAGTCATCATTATCATTATGCATGTCTTTGATTGCTCTGTAGCCATCGAGTTGAACGTGCATGGAATTGAGAAGGGTCACATGCCTACTGAGGGCATCAACCAAATTATTAGAGATCCCACTTTTATATTTTTTTGATAAAAGTGTATTCCTGTAATAAAGAAATCCACTTGACATATTATCGATTCAAGTTGCTTTGTTGGTTGATGTGCTTAAGTGTTTCATGATCCAAGTTTAAGGCAAACTCCCTTTGAATCAAAGAAGAACGCCAAGTTTGGAATGCTTAAATAATTGTGTAGAACTCCATATAATAAGTGGAAACCTCTTGTTGGCTTCATTAAGCTTTTCACTAAAGAAGGAAATGGTGTGACCTTCTTGCCTAAGAACTCTACTGATGCCTACATGAGAGGCGTTACAATCCATGACAAAAATCTTCTCAAAATCCAACAAGCTAAGGATGGATGCATTTAATTTATCCTTAGTTGAAAGGTCTCCTCGACCTCTTTAATCCATTTGAAATCACCCTTCTTCAAGCATTCTGTCATAAGGGCTGGAATGGTGCTGAAATCTCTATTGAATTGGCATTAGACTGAAGTTAATCCATAAAAACTCCTTAGTTTGTGTAAGCTCCTTGGTGAGGACCATTCCTAGATAGCCTTAAGATTCTCTTGATCTATACGAATTCCTATAGTAGAAGTTAGAACAAAGCCTAAGAAAGCTACACTATTGGTTATAAATGAGTACTTCTTGAGGTTTACATATACCTTTTCAACTCTTAAGGTGGTTAAAACAACCCACAACTGTTCAATATGTCCATTTTTATCACGCCTATGAACAAGAATATCATCAAAATATACAACAAACTTTCCAATGAAAGGATGGAGGTCTTGATTTGTTACCTACATGAAATTGGGGAATGGCATAACAAGCCACTCATATAAGCCTTTCCTCATTTTGAAAGCAGAGCAGTCTTCCATTCATCTCTCGCCTTAACTCAAATTCGGTAATAATTGTTTCTAAGATCAAGACTAGAAAACACTTTTGCACCCATAAGCATGTTAAACATATAGTCAATTTGTGGAATAGAAAATCGATATTCGATTATAATGCGGTTGATAGCACAACTGTCGATGCGCATTCTCTAGAATCCATCTTTCTTCGGAGTTAACAAAGTTGGACCACACATGGTTCACTCTTTCCCAAATGTATCCCTTTGCAATAAGTCAACCACTTGCTGATTCAACTCATCATGCTCTTTCAGGCTCATTCAGTAGCAAGCTTTGTTTGGAAAAATTGATGTGGGAATGAGGTCGATTTAATGTTGGATGCCCCTTAATGGGGGAAGCCTATTTGGAAGCTCTTTGATAACATCATGAACTCTTTTAAAAGTCGGTTTAGCTCGTGTGGAGCATCAATAACATCTATTTTTCTTTGGTCACTAGTAGATAAATAATCTCATTCTCTTCACTTTCTTTTATGACTTTGACATAGAAAGAAAATTACTACCCTCTTCCTGACGAGATTTGGGAGATTTTCCTCTCGAGCAAGGTGAAAGAATAACCTTGGTCTTTCCTACCCTAAAGATATATGTTTTCTTACAACTATCATGTATGGCTATTCTATTGTATTGCCATGGCCTCCCTAGGGGTATGTGGCATACATAATCAAGTAACACCATATCTTGTCTTGATATTTTTTTCCGACAGAAAATGAACTACATTTAGTTACTTTTACCTCATTGCCCTTCTTAAACCATTTGATTCGATAAGGCCTTGGATTTGGCTTCGGTGAAACTTTGAGTTTGTTTACCATGTCATGCGAAGCAATATTTTCACAACTCCTTCTATTGATCACAATGATACATACTTTCCCAAGGGTCTTGTACCAAATTTTGAAGATATTGGAACGGAGCCAATCTTCCTCTAGTTCGGCCTTTGGGGTCCTTTTGGCTTTCTCCTTCCTTTGATTCAATCTCCACTTATTCAATCTCCTCCTATCCATCATTTAGGGGTTTGACTTAGGCCACCGTAGTCCTCACAGACCTATTTATCAATAAGGTTGACATGAGCCACCGGTTGCCGTTTAGGATAAGCATGAAATTGATGGCTAACTTGGCCACACTTAAAACAAGCATTAAGGTTGTTGGTACAAGCTAAACTATTACCATTACGAGCACTAGGTACCGCGCTTATACCTTCTCAGGAAGGATTAGGAACATCACCTCCACATGAAGATTCACCTTTCTGAAGGTAAGAGCTTTAGTTTGTAACATATCTTTTGCCTTCACAAAAGAGTCCAACCTCCTTAATTGGTGCATCTTTATTTCATCATGGGTAGGATTTTGTAATCTGTCAAATAACCTTGCCACAGGTTGCTTTTTGTTTTCATGAAAATCATTGTGGGCCATGAGTTTGTAAACCTCTTTAGCATACCCTACACTTTGGGCATTTTGGTGGAAGTTTGTAAACTGAGAGAAAACCATTTGGGAAAAATCCACCAGAAGGAGCTCTTCCTCTCATGAAGAAATCTTTGGCTTTCCTTTGCAAAGCCTCATTTCTTGAGTTTTGTCTCTCCATGCCAAAGCATAGCCTAGAAGCCTTGTAGCAACAAATTCACACATTCATTTTTCGGCGTCTCCTTCTAATCAAAGTTTTTCAATGTTACTAAGCCATTTAGGAAATTCTTTAGGTTGAAAATGACCTTGGAACTTTGGTAAGTTGATCTTCATAGTGTCGAAATCACGACAAGGGATCCTTTACAGATATCCTCCTTATTGACGAAAGATTAGTGTTAGCTTCATCACTATAAGACCCGTGGCCATGCCCACCATGAGCCTCTTGGTGGTCAAAACGTTAAGTTAGTTCTTCGACTTATTTTTGAAGTACTTGAAGTTCATAATCCCTTTTAATTGTCCCCAATTGATTGCTTTGCCTTCATCTACCTGCGAGTATGACCAATAGCATTAACACAGACTTTGATACCAAATGATGAGGGGACTAGGTAAGAGGAGTAGCAAATTAAAGAGAGCAAACTCGAAAACACAACTAGATAAGGAAGAAAGTGAGCTTCAAGGTGCTCTAAAAATTTATTTCTCAAATTATCGAATCTGATTCTGAGATTAAACACACAGTAAATGCCACCTAACAACTATTGAAATTAAAATCTATCTTCCACCTTAAAGACAACAATCAATTAGGACACCTTCCACCTAAAAGCAACTATCAACTAACCATTAAATAAGAAGTAAACAACTAGTACAACACCAAAATCTCTTCAAAAAGCTGGCTGGCCAAGCCCAAGAGTGCTGTCTGGTGGGCCTGGGTGTGCACTGCATCACCTGTATAGGTTAATTTGATGAGATTTAACGTTGATTGAAGGCTAAAAGAAAATGAGGTTGAAATGTGGTTTGCGATGAACGAGAGAATGTGGTGGATGAGGTTATAATTGTTTTCTTCTGGGTGGCATTATCAATACAGTGCTAGAGATCTGTGGTGACCGTTATTTCTTTATCCAGTTATTTCAACTTGACCAGAATAGAACAAGTGAGAGAGGAGAAAGGGCCATTATCTATGGTGGCCTACTATGGTTCTGGGAGGGCTAAAGATGTAAACTAAATACTTCCTTAATCTAGTCATTTCTCGCATGCAGCTACTTCTATTAAAGTATGCAATTTCTCTTAAAATTATTAAATATTGTAAGTCCCCCAAACAGGAGCCATAACAATTCTAGTTCTCAATAATTTCTAAGTAGTTGTACCCTTCAAATCCATTGCTTCAACTTTCATTCACACAAATGACCAATCTATGCTTGATTTGATGTGGCCTAGAGCTCTTCCTATTGTGGGTTGCTTCTGTAAATTGTGTTGCATTTATAAATGCAAAACTATTTACTCCAGTTCACCTTTTCATTTATTATGGTAGTAATAAGCAAAGTTTATGGCATTATGTTACCTAAAAAATGGATATACAGTTTGTTTTCTTCTTAAGTGAATGCTATTTTGCTACTATAGCAGTGAGTAATTGGAAGCTGGGATCCTTGAAGCGCTTTCCCCTAAAATGAAAAGCCTGAAAAAAAGAAAGGAAAAAATCAGCAAATGGTTGAGGCTGTTGCTTATTGGATTGATCCGTAAAATGGTAGAATTAGAAGGGTGGCCTAGTACATGATGTTTCCCATATCTAATTAAGTTACAGAATCATAGTACTCCAGAGTGGCATTTGATGAATTTTCCCCTCTGTTACCCAGATATCTCAATCCACAGACAAGCTACTGACTATATTCGCACTGATGGTGAAGCCTATGGCAGGTCTTTTAAAAGAATTTTATATTCGAATTTCCAACTAAATGTGTAGCCAACTCGTCTTGCACAAGAATCTTTAGGTTGATGTCCTCAGGGAGGTCTTTTTGAAATATGCCCTTTGTAATTTGTCTTGTTGTTTATATGCATATAACGCAAAGAGGGATTTCCTCAAATCCTTCTTTCTAGGATCTCTATCGCTACAAGATTGGGGAGGAGTGGAGGAAAAGGTTGATTTGATTTATTTTTTATGAGTTATGAAATAAGAAATAAGAAGACTTTAATAGATGCCGGAAATGAACAAGTGAATGATGCTTGCAGTACCCTCTTCTTTGCTGTACCCCTTGCTCTGTGAAGAGTTGTTATGGTTATGGTGAGTTGTAAACTTTTAGCTTTGCCTTGAATGAATTTTATGTTCCACTGGAGCTCTTCATTTTTGTTTACAAGCTCTTCATTTTCTTGTTCCTGTTGTGGTTCATCTATTACTATCACTTGGATCAAGGGATTTATGCATCAGAAGTTGCAGTGCTTATCAGCTAGTATATACAATGTTGTAACTGGCTAATATTTTTGTCTTTCTTGACCAGTAGCAGAACCAGTTTTAGATAATATTTGTCTTAAAACTACATGGAGAGCAGTTCTGATCCCTTCTGGGAACTTATGGTGGGTTTACTCTATTAGCTGGGCTCAGGCCAAAGAAAATGTGTAGCAGTGGGTCTACCATTCGTGGGATTGTTTTGTAAATAATAGTCTGATGGAACTGATGAATTTGTTGATTCAATAAGCTATGAACTTCCAATTTGCTAATCCTCATTGTCTATTTTGTTAGTGACTGATTAGTCCATAATACGTCCCTTGTTTTTGTTATTTTATTCTTGAAATATTCAAGCAGCGAAAATGAAGAACAATTTGAATAGCAAGCGAGGTGATAGAAGGAATTCTAAAGTTCATCTGAAGGCTAAATGCAATGCCTTTTCACTGAAAGCTGGTTTAGGTTGCTTCAATGCAGCTGTTGGAATGAACAATGCTTTTGGTATGACATTGACATACATTGTTCTTTCCCTGGTCTTATATTTTGTGTAAATATTGGAAATATTGTGTTGATTACTGGCTTTAAGGGGAAATTCAGTTAAATGGTATATTGCATCATTGAATGTGTGTAAAATTCTCTGACTTTTGAATTTCAGGCGGGATCTTCTCAGATGAGTTGCATATGCTTAATAGACTTTGTGATGTATGTATGTTGTATCATTCGAACTTTGGGATATGAAAAAGATTAGCAATGATTTCTATTTAAAAAGCATATATTTTCTGAAAGGCACATCGATTCTTTTATTTTTTACATCTGATGCAGAAATATTGATAATTTGTCATTTTGTTGGTGCAGTTTGGAATTATTTTTTCTTTATTACTCCGGCTATCCCGTCTTGAATATTGCTTTACTTTTCAGGCATCCTTTATTGAATGTCCACTTTTCTGAAGTAATTACTGTTACATTGATTTCCCCATTTTATACCTAGGCAATCATTACTATATAATCTGAAAAAACAATTAATTTCAGATTATATTCAGTTATATGGGAATTAATTTTGAGAGGAATGAATTTTCACTGGTATGGAGTTTGGGCCTGAGATATTTTTCAATTAGGTCATACATCACAATTAACTACCAGACCTACCATAGTTTGGGAAAAGCAGTCAGTCTGGGCAGCTGAAATTTCCCTGGGGTGCATTATGCAACTGTTACTAAGTTCCAAATTAATCGCCGTCTTATTAAGATTTCCTTTTCATCTAACATGTTAAGCAACTTTCAAACCAACATTTTGGAGCTCTGCAATAAGTAAAGGGAAATGTTGAATGTACTCCATGGTAGATGGTTGAACATGAATAATGTTGCTCTAAATTATTTAGCATTTGTTACAGGGGAACTCATCTTAAGATTGCCTATTGGAAAATAAAAGGATTCATCTTAGAGTGAGAGTTTCTGCATTGGAAATTATTTATGCGAGATTTTGTCGACATAGATATGGTTGAAATCTTTGGTTCTTAGTACACAAATGCACACATAAATGCACAAACATGCATGCACACACATGCAAACGCCCCATATTTATTAGTCAACCTGACCTGTGAGTATAGTGCTGCCACAGAAAAACTATCCTGAGCAGTGATTTTTTAGAGGAAGACATTCTATGCCATCAAATTTTTTTGTAACAAAATTGTGTCATGGAGGTAAGACTCTACATTCTTAAACAAATGATAAGATTAAATCTCCCCTTTCCCGTCTTACCTATCCCTCTCCTGCCCCCAGAAAAAAACGCTCTAGCTAGATTTGACTAAGACATACTTTTGAGTTGTGTGAACTTGTTAAAACAAAAGGATGTTAACACGCAGTGATACATTGTTGCACACTCTGATGAAGGATGGACTGAACTGACATACTCCCATTGCTTGAGTTAGAACCATGAGAATGGACTTCACTTTTTTCCCAAATAAGAAAACATGAAAGTTTAGGGCTTCTTTATTAGCTTCATTCTTTACACAACGTGTAACATGTGTCAGCAAGTGTCTAAGTCCTATTAACAAAAATGATAATTCTGAAGTCCAAAGTTGCTTAAATCTTCTTGTAGTTCTCCCTCTTGCAACAATGTAACAAGCTTTAATTGATGACCAGGCACACAGTTGCCTTAAATATGATGACAGATGGAAAGCAGCTTAGATTTGATTGTGGAGAATGGCCTTAATCTCAGCAATGGTCTGATCAGATTTGGATTGATGTAAACATCGGCTGATATATATTGGTATCGAACCCTCCGAAGCCTATATTTCCTGACAAAGCAATAATGTTGTGATATGTTGTCACATCAGGTTATAAACTTATAATCGTGGAATCGACTCACTTATGTAACGTGATATATTGGCCGATACAATTTTTTTAGCTTATGATTTCCAATATATTTGATATCAATAATTATTATCTAATATGTCCATATGGCTACGATCGATACTGATACAGGTGCCGATATTTTTACCCATTACATTTCAGCTTTTTTTTTTGATAAGCAGTGGTATTTATTTCCGCAGCAAGGGTACCGTTGTACCAGCTAAGAACTTACAGCAATCTTGGGCATGCCCAAGAACATAAAATCCAAGCTTCATTAGGCTTGGAAAAAGGTTCAATCAATAGAAGTTAGTTAATGACTAAACAATTTAACTTATCTGGATATTCTTGTATGCAATAACTGCCAGAATGATGTGAATAAGCTGGGCAAGTTGTACATTTTTGCCTTGGAACTCTCTGTTGTTCTATCACTCCCGATGTTGTAAACAACAGGTTCAAATAATGATATCTACTATGTCTTATCCCAATGTCTAAGAAGCCCTTGGATTTCATCCTACCAAGTCCAGTATTGATAATCTGCTTTGGTTTCAGTTATGACCGCATTATAGACTCCCTTGAGTACAGACATTTCATGAACATGTGTTGCATTGTTTCATTTCTTAAATGGAAAGGCTTATAGATGGGGTCTATTTTGCTTACACACGTAGCAATGATATCTTTTGTGTAGAGTTCATCCTTGAGTATTCGCCCAATTAAGAATTGATATTTAAGGATAACAAACTTGTGCCAAACAAGTGTCCCTTAGAGGGTTTTGGAGCCTTTTGGTCTACAAAATCATATGCTAGTTTGATAGAAAATCTATTATTGTTTTGTTATTGCATACTTGAATCCTCACATTCACCCCTGATGCTAAATAGCTTCCTCCATATCCAAAGATGATGGCTATCCATGTATATGGACTATGCCCATATCACCACCCAAAGGGAGTATACCCCACTACTCTAAAATGAGAGCAAATGAACATTTTACTAATGCATGTGCCACTTGATGTGCCACTTGATGCCAGCCTCAACGAGTAGAGACCTTTCAAGGCTTATACACTAGATATAATGATGGGGCTAAGCTTGTTTAGAGTCCAAAATGAGTTATTGGGCACATTCATATTTGTTAAATGGTAGCCTAGTTCACAAGGTTTTTCATCATAGGCTCTAGGGAGGTGTGATATGTGCAGCTTTATCCCTGCATTACAAAGATTGGTTCTGATCCATGGTTATTTTTTTAGGCAGATTGGCATACTGCTATTAGAGAATTTGCCAAAACAGTAAGTTGCTTCATTATGACTTAGAGTTATGTATTCATGCCATGGAAACAATATCTTTTCAATGCATGATTAAAATTGCATACATCACACACTTCCCATGCCCCATGATGTGGGAGCTTCATATACAAGACCACCCTTTTTACTGACACGTGTTCATACCTTTTGGTTAACCTTTTTCTGGCAGGATGTATTGCTCTATATTTTTCATCAGAACATACTATATGTTTATTATCATCAACTTTATATTGACACTGATGCGACATCGAAAATATTCCAATCCCCTACTTTCCCCTTCCCACCTTTTTTAATATCCTCTAGATACAGCTTTATACTTCATGCATGCAGCTATTCAATTGCAGTCCATTTGGTTTTCTTGATAGCGAAATATGAAACCATTCTGCCTCAACTTCTGCTACTATGTGATTCTTACATTCTATGACTCCTACGTGTGGGCATTGTCATAATTGATTCTCAAAATTCATTCCATACTACATTACAGGAATGTACGGTCTTAAGTCAGATGTGCATGATGTCACAAAACTTGTAGATGACATTTCTTTAAATGATCTCCTTGATGGAAGTTATGAGTTTCCTACTTTTGGCAAAGATAAGGGAAGGAAAGCTGCTAACGTGAATGTGAATATTTTGCATTTGGTTAGAAATGCTCTCTCCGCTCTTCAAGTTCAAGGGACCGTGAAGGGAAAACAGCCTAACAAGGTATATATTGGTGCAAACGAGAAAGGTCCTTCATTGCCATCAACCTGTAGCTCATACGTGGCAAGCGGTATCAATGGTGATGAAGAAAATCAACATTTTCCAGATTTATCTTCACGTAAGAAGGTAAGTTTGAAGAGGTGATTTCAAGTTTGTGTCCACAGTGACAATGGAATATCTTGCTAGATTTACCTGCTGCTTCAACTGGGAAGCCCTGCACAGATAAGGACTACTAGCGACACTATCTAGAAAGAGGGTCAAAAAGCTCACTCTGTGAATAGACAAATAGAGAAACTTGCTACCGTGAGATTCGCATGGGACCCACACGATTGTAATATACTGTACCGCATCTTAGACTGCTAGGCAGTGATGGATCCACGGCCTGTATAGCTGGATCAATTCATCGCATTGAAATTCTTTTTTTTTTAAAATAAAAAATAGATTTAAATATATTCATAATTGAACTGAAATTATTATTGACTCTATTAAAATTTTTTATTTATCATTGTGACCAACATCTCTCTGAAATTAATCAATTTTTTGACCATCATTTTATCAAAAATTAATAATATTATCTCTTCAGGATGCTATTAGCAGTCTAGGTTAGGGTTTCACTTTAATGCCAATCTCTCTGTCGACTCGCTTTAAAGTTGAATATTAGCTATTGCAGATCAACTTTTCTGTTTGCTAATCCTATTGAAATATTTTCTTGACTCCAATAAAATTTGTCTATTACTCTTACCATCATTTTACAAAAAACAGTAGCATAATGTTTTGAATTTATTCTATTTAAAACAATAGTGAAACTAATGAAGTGTTGATTTTTCTTAAAAATTACTAGGTGTATTAATCCCAGCCCCAGAAAAAAGGGTCCTGAATCTGTGCCTGCTGCAAGGGGCCATATTTGAGCAAGTATTTGCGTTTTTTTTTGGAATACAAATATTTTTATACTGTCTTGTTTTTCCCAGGTTCATGAATCTCATATCGAGACTGAAGCTCTTGCTGATTCAAGTGTCATTCCATCATGCAAACCTCATGATATCTTGGACCAATTGCTGCTTCCTCCGTGCAAAGATTTGGAGTCCTTGTTGCAGGAAGCAGCCAAGCCATTGTCAGCATCTTCAAGGTCCGCCGACCCACATTCCGGAAAGACGATACCTCATCGACACAGCTTGCCGCCTTTCCATTGGTTGAATAACTATAACGGGCACTGGAAATCCAACTTCGAGGCATCATCGTCTAAATCTAGTAGAAGCAGTTGCCATGGTAGATGGGTAAGGATAAGGAGTAATAGTTCAAGTTTCTTTGGAGGGAGTAATGAATGTTTCACAAGCTTTGGCTTACTTACATATGACCATAGTCTCGTCCCTTCAGGAAGATTGAAGTACAGTCTTCCAGAAATGGCAAGTTCTGCGTTTGTTATTTTGCCTGCATGCGAACGGGGTTCAACTTCTGCTATCCATACAGCAGTTTCCCGATCTCCTACTGGTAAGGAAGTTTAGAAGCTAGCTGCTTCTTACTGTTGTTCTTTGGGTAGTGTTGGGGGCACCCTTCAATAGATGTAAAGATTAGTCAATATATGTCAGATTCAGGCCGTAATACTAATATTTTCTGGTACCTCGATAATATCGCAATATGTTGCTCAATCGGCGATATGTCATAATATGTTACTACATCAATGATATATCGACTAATATACTTGATATTTGGCTGATATATTGGCCGATCCAATTTCATCAACTTATAATTTTCAAAATTTTTTCTTTCAATATTAATACGATTGCAACAAATATTAATATTTTTATCCACTGCTATACTTGGAATATCTTTTGATAATATGACATTTTATCCATTCATTCATATTGATAGGCCTACACAAAAATAAAATTATGGATGGACTCCATGTCTCTAAGGGTACTCCACTAGTGAATTAAGGATGTCCCAACAATATGTCTCTTGTTCTTTGAAAGCTGTTAGGGGACACCTTTTAGCCATCATTGGAATACTTTAATGACGTGGCGTCTTATTCATTTATCTAGATTGACGAACCTACACAAGAATAAATCAATTAATGGATGCAATGTCATCTAAGGGTATGCCAATGAGAAATAAAGGGTGTCCCAAAATATTTATTTTGTTCTTTGAGTAGAGTTATGGGATACCCTTTACCATCCTTTGAATACCCTTGATGATATTCATCAATATCAATGGACACACACAAGAACAAATCGATGGATGGATGCCACTTCATCTAAGGGTATCCCAATGGTGAATAAAATGGTGTACCTAAAATATTTTTGTTGTTCTTTGAGTGGTGTTAGGGGACACCCCTTAGTCATCCTTGGAATATCATTGATGACGTGGTATCTCATCCATTCATTCACATTGACAGACAGACACAAGAATAAATTGATAGATGGAGTCCACACCATCTAAGGGGATAAAGTCTTCCTCTTAATTATTTCTCTTAATCTTTGAGTGGTGTTAGGGGCTAAAGTTTTCCTTGGATTATCATTGATGACGTAGTGTCTCATTTATTCATCTATATTGATGGATCCACGTAATTATAAATTGATAAATGGATGTCATATTATCTAAAGATATATAAATGGTGAATAAAGGATATTCCTAAAATATTTCTTTTATTTTGAATTGTATATAGAGACACCTTTTAGCCATGCTTAAAATCCCTTTGATGATGTAGTGTTTCATCTATTTATCCATACTAATGAGCACACACAAGAACAAATTGATGGATTGATGCCACGTTATTTAAAGACATCTCAATGGTGAATAAAGTGTGTCATCAAAATATTTATCTTGTTCTTTGAGTGGTGTCAATGGACACCTTTTAGCCATCTTTTGATACATTTAATAATGTGACATCTCATCCATTCATCCACATTGATAGGCCCACACAATAATAAATTGATTGATGGATGTCACATCATCTAAAGGTATTTCAATGGTGAATAAATGATGTTCCTAAAATATCTCTTGTTCGAGTGGTATCGAGGGAGATCCTTTACCCATCTTTGGAATACCCTTAAGGACGTGGCATTTTGTCCGTTCATCTAGGTTAATGGGCCCACACAAGAACAAATCCATCGTTAGGTGCAACATCATCTATGAATATTTCAATGGTATATATTTCTCATGTTGTTTTATATCCTGTAGCTTTTCCTATTGCCATCCCCTTTGGCTCTAATGGGCTTCACCTTTTTTCTGCAGAATCTGGAAGCAGCGTGGATTGTAAAGTGCTTGATGGTACAGTAGTTATTGTTGTTACTAGCTTAATTTCTACTAATAATCTATTGACTTTATCATGGTTGAAAATATCATATTGGCATCGTTCAAAAACATAGGATCCAATTTTTTTTACTTACAACCATGTGAAAAATGAGTTATATGCAAAAATTTAGACATTTTTAATAATCTATTTATCTATTTCAGGAGTTTTAGTCAACTTTTATCAAAAATACTCTTGGTATCCTTCTAAGTCATTGAGAAATATCCGAAAATTTTGATCTACGTATATTTTATGTTTCTACAAAAACGTTGATTTAGTATTCTTAGAAGATTTAAAAGTTTAGTTACATTTAGAATGTGTAGATTTAATATTTCAGGAGCAAGCTGAAGCAATAAAAAAAATGTCCAATATGTATTGACCGACATATTAGGTATGTTACCGACATAATAACATATCAGGATATTTTTCTGGCATTGGAAAAATCTGTTTTAGGGCCTCTATATTAATACACATCAGTTGATATTTGCATAATTTTGTTTTGTAATACCATATTGATAACGGTGTTTTTTTTCTAGAGCATTTATACTCATACCATAGAGGATTCTGTAGCGACAATTTTAACAGTTTGTAAGATTAAGTAATTTTGTTTTGTGACATTAATTTGATTCACAATTGTCAACAGCTCTTCAAACTCCAGGACTACTGGCCGCTGCTCAGACACTCTGTGATATTGCAAACCGTTGCTCAAAGAACAACCTGAATGGAATGACAAAATGGCCAAAAACACCTTCGCAGAAGGGCATGAAAGCTCAGAAGTTCAGATCCAGTAGGAAATCTGAATCTCTTCCAGCAGTTAGATCAGAAATAATGCTTGACGGTGCAATCAGAACCATGGGCCGTATCGCCCCTTCAAAGAAGCCTAAACTTTCCATGACCGAGAAGAAGGAAGATTTCGTTCATGGCAATGCCGTAAGAGGACCAAATTATTGGTCAGCTCCAAGATCAAGCTGATCATCACCGATCAATCAAGGGATTATGTTCTAGAATCCAAACATCAACATATCAAGGTTGCGAAAAAGTCATGATTCCTCTGCCTCAATGGTTTCGGATAAGCCTGGTCATGGAGAATAGAAACCGAGGAGGTAGCTCAACTGATCTAATGTTGGATTTTTATTTTATTTTATTATTTTTATTAATTTTTGGTTGAAATTATTGGTGTTATAGGGAGGGAAATGGCCAAATTTGGTAGTTTGTATATATTTATATATTTGAATGCTATAAGATTAAGCTGAAACCGAGATGGGTAGAACCACTTGAGGAAGTTCTTTGCCCTGTACAGAGACTCAATGAGGCAATTGGAAATTCATCACCCCCCCCCCCTCCCCTGTCCTCTCAATGGCGCTTCTGAATTTAGGATTATGTTATGGTACTTAGAAATTAGCTCTAGTATTTTGGTCTCTTTTTATGAGTCATATACCCCATAAATATGTTGATTTTTGTTTCCGTTATTGATAGAAAGTTTCCCGTTATATTACCGAGATCCCTAGAAAATGTGTTTCGGAATTTTCATCAATGTTCACCCAAGTTCTTGCTCAGGTAAAATTCTTTCAAGGAGATTTTGTGAAATAGCCTCAAGCTAACAACTTATACTGCAAGGTTGGGAAAAATGCTAGTAGCATTTGCAGGTGAGCAGTGAAGGCAGCTTAGGTGACCATGTGGGCTGTAAATGCTCTCTTCTGATTTTAAGTTTAATATGAGTCATTATTTGAACACAGAGGAGCACCATGATAGTGAGAGAAAAGAGAAAGAAGAAGAACGAGAAGCTTTGAGTATTTATTTGAGGATCGATTAGTATTCTATTTATTATCAATCTTAGGTATATTGTTTTAGTCTGTGTTGTAGAATGTACTTCTGTTTTATTTCTTTCAGTTGCTAGGGTTTGTACATTTATATTGTCAACTAATGTGTCGTTCAGGTTATTGATAATCATTGTTTACAAGTGTTGTTATTATGAAATTGTTGGCTCGGTTGAGGTCTTTGTAAATAGATTATATCACGGTGGAGATATTGTTTGAACATAGTCTTTTTTTTTTTTCCTTATTTGAGAAAGAATTTCATGTATTGTGTAATTTATGTGTTTGATGGCGTATACTTATAATTTTATAATTTCA
>JAODPA010100416.1:0-21399 GCA_025585075.1 Nepenthes mirabilis | reverse complement strand
TATTATATTATTTCATTTTACTTTTACTGTTTTCCTATTCCTTTCCTTCTGCTGTTTTCCCACCTCTGCTTCTCTTTCATTTTCATTTTCTCACCATTTAAGCCGCCTGAAAACCCCTGCAATCGGCACCACTGCCGCCAATCGGCACCACTAATCGGATTCAATTAATGCCCATTAGACAGATAATGCATCGATTGCGAAACTTCCACAATCTGCGGCAACCGATTTCAACTATCGGTAACCGACAACATTTTGCATCAAATATTGGCGTCAAATCTAGCAACTATTAATTTCGGCTGGCAACAAAACAGCGATGGTTTCGATGGAAAATGCCCGTATCATGGGCGGTCGACGACGGATTCTGTGAAATGCAACTGTAGGACTCGGCAGGTGATTTCACGGTTGACGCACAGGTTTGTAATTTACCTCCACCGTGTTGGGGTCACTCCCGAGTGGCACTTATGTCCGCAGACTCCATTAGAAAAATAGATGAGGACTTTCTTGAGTAGTCCGAGAAGTTTGTCATGCGAACGAGGACTCATTGAAGGCGTTATGTCCGAGAGGTTGCTGAGGACATGGACGAGGACCCTGAGAGCGTAGGCGTTGACTCTATCTTCATAGACCTACTGCAGTCGCGTTTTGCAGGTGAGTTGGTCACCTACTCTGATTGAATTTGAGATGGCTACAATTTTCCAGATGTCATGGAAGGCCTAGGCGGCGTGGTCCTGCCACCCTAATGCTAGTAGGGTTGCCATCTATCCACTAGGCCCATTGTGTATATATATACAAGGCTTGCGTGCGTAGAGCATGTGCTGCCAAGAGGACTTGGAGTGCTTGTGTCATGTCTTTGAGAGCAGCGTTGGAGTGAGCTTTGAGAGAGCTGTGGGCAAGCTTTGCTGTAAAGATAGAGTGAGAAACACTTTTAGAGAGAGATTGTATACTTGAGATTGTTTTCTTTTCGTTTGAGTTTGTATAACTAACACTTGTAAACAATCATTTTATAGTGTATTCTTTCGTGATTTTTTCCTTGATCCAAGAAGGGTTTTCCATGTTAAAATTTTGTGTGTTCTCTCTCATTTTTCTATCGTTACCTTTCTTGTCCGTCCGAGAGCGCTACTATATGTTGCTGTTCGAGAGCTTTGTCCGCTCGATCACCGTGACTTCCATGTTTTGCGCCAACAAGTGGTATCAGAGATTTTTGTTCTTTGAATGGTGATCTTATTGCTGGCTGCGATGGAGGTTGGAAGCAAAATAATTTGCTTGAACGGATCAAACTTTGACACATGGCAAAGTAAGATGTCAGACTTGCTTTTCGTAAAATCCATGCATAATCCCGTTTTTTCCATAGAAAAGCCGGCGGCAAAAATGGACGAGCAGTGGACGTTGGAACACAAGCAAGTGTGCGGCTACATCCGGTAGTTTGTGGACGACAATGTGTACAATTACGTTCAGGGTGAGTCCAATGCCAAGACGCTTTGGGAGAAGCTGGAAAAGCTCTATGCCTCTAAATCCGGCAATAACAAAATTTATCACTTGATGCGGCTGATGTAAATCCAGTACAAGGATGGCTCATCTGTTGCCGACCACCTGAATGAGTTTTAGGGCTGCATGGACAGGCTAACTGGCGTGGGGATCAAGTTCGAGGATGAGGTCCTCAGACTCTGGTTGCTAGCAACCCTCCCGGACTCATGGGAGGTTATGAGGATCACCATAACAAATACAACTCCTAACAGCATGATGACATTAGAGATGGACAAAGGAGCTGTGTTGAACAAGGAAGTAAGACGGTGTTCTCAAGGCACGTCCACCTCTCAGCATTCCAAGGTCCTTATTACCGAATCAAGGGGAAGGAGCAGAGGACATGGCCCAAAGTCTGAAGACAAAGGACGGAGTAAGTCACGTTCTCAGTATCAAGACATGGAGTGCCACCATTGTGGCAAGAAAGACACATCAAAAAATTTTCTTATAAGTGGAAGCGTGAAAACGCTGGCAAGCAAAGGGGCGAGAAGAGATGAGGCGAGAAAGAGTCCGCGGTCTCTGTGGTTACAGGAAGTGATCTCCTTTTAGCCTGCGAGTCTAAAGACTCTGTAAATGTGGCTAAGCAGGCTTCTGATTGGGTGGTGGATTCTGGCGCATCCATCCACGTTACTTCCAGGAGAGAGCTGTTCTCCACTTACACTCCGTGTGCCCCTGGAGTGCTGAGGATGGGCAATATGGACACGTCCGAGATTATTGGACAAGGTGACGTCTCCTTGCTGACGAACATCGGAGCCCGACTGATTTTGAGGGATGTCTGACACGTCCCCAATATTCGGATAAATATCATCTTAGTAGGATGGCTGGATGATGAAGGATACTGCAGCGTCCTTTGTGATGGCAGTTACAAGTTGACAAAGGGGTCCATGGTCATTGCCGGAGGAGTAAAGGCCTCCGGCCTTTACACATCGAAAGCCTAGGCCGATGTGGCAGAGGTAAATATCACAAGAAGTGTGGAGTCCTCGGGCCTGTGACACAAGAGACTCGGACACATGAGTGAGCGTGGCATGAGTCATCTGGCGAAGAAAGGTCTTATCCCGGAGATGGATGGAGACAGGCCAAGGACTTGCCCTCACTACATGGCGGAAAAGTAGCGCAGAGTCTCCTTTCAAGGAGACGTATCTGGCAGGAGATTCAAAGTTTTGGAGATTGTCCACACGGATGTGTGTGGTCCCCTCCCGGAGAGGTCATTTGGAGGAGCACAATACTTTATCTCCTTCATTGACGATTTTTGGAGGAAGCTGTGGGTGTACCCGTTGAAGACCAAAGATCAGGTCGCGGGAACATTTGAGCAGTTTTATGTCCTCGTTGAGCGAGAGACCGGGAGGAGGCTCAAGGCTGTTCGGAGCGACAACGATAGAGAATATATTGGGACGTTTGATGCCTATTGCAAAGCTCGCGGCATCAGACATCAGAGAACTCCACCCAAGATGCCACAGTTGAATGGCGTGGTCGAGAGGATGAATCGCACCCTGATGAAAAGGGTCAGGTGCATGTTGTCCGAGGCCAGGCTTCTGGGATCTTTTTGGTCCGAGGCCTTGAAGGCGGCCGCCCATGTGATCAACTGGTCGCCAAGTAAGCCTCTAGACGGGAAAGTTTCAGAGCGGATTTGGACCGGAAAGGAGCCAGCTACAACCATCTTTGGACTTTCGGCTGCAAAACCTTCGTTCATGTTCCGAAAGATGAGAGGACCAAGCTGGAGCTAAAGACAATGCAATGTGTCTTTCTGGGCTATGGCGAAGATGAACTTGGGTATAGACTTTATGATCCAAAAGAAAGGAAGTTGGTCCGGCCCCGAGATGTGGTCTTCGTTGAAGACGAGACCATTGAGGATATTGAGAATGAGAAGAGGATTCATTTCAGTACTTCCCGGAAGGACAGAGTTGATGCTGATGCTGTTCCTCTAGTGCCTCCTGAGTTCGATGTCGGCAGATCAAGTGTGGTAGGCAACCAAGGTGAGGCTGTTCCAGTGCCTCAGGATCAGGTTAAAAATTTGGCACCTCAACAGGCCGAGGTAGCCCCTGTGAGACGGTCGTCTAGGGAGAGATGTCAGTCCGTCCGCCTTCCAACAAGTGAGTTTGTCCTTCCCACTAATGTTGGAGAACCAGAAGATTTTAATGAGGTCATGTGTAGCACTCAAAAGGATAAATGGTTTAAGGCCATGAAGGAAGAGATGGCCTCTTTTCATAAAAATTATACCTTTAAGTTGACTAAATTACCCAAGGAAAAGAAGACCCTGAAGAACAAATGGGTCTTCCAGTTGAAGGCAACCGAGGACACGAGCAAGCCAAGACACAAGATACGGCTTGTGGTGAAGGGCTTTGGTCAACGGAAGGGTGCTGACTTTGATGAAATTTTCGCACCGGTTGTGAAGATGTCCTCGGTTCTATTGTGCTCGGACCGACAGCGGTTTTGAATCTGGAGATAGAGCAACTCGACGTCCGGACAGCCTTTCTCCATGGAGATCTAGAGGAAGAGATCTACATGGAGCAACCAGACGGTTTTGAAGTCAAAGGGAATGAAGGACTTGTCTGTCGTTTGAAGAAGAGCTTATATGGGATAAAACAAGCTCCGAGACAATGGTACCAGAAGTTTGAGTCTGTTATGGTTGGACGAGGATACCATAAGACTGCTTCCGACCACTGTGTCTTTGTCCAGAGGTTCTCGAAAAACGAATTCGTCATCCTCCTCATTTATGTGAATGACATGCTGGTTGTCGGATGGAATAGCGCTCGGATCAAAGAGCTAAAGGTGCAACTGGGGCAGGCTTTCGTCATGAAAGACCTCGGTCCGATGAAGCAGATTTTGGGGATCAGGATATTTCACGACTGAGGGGACAAGAAGCTCTGGTTGTCCCAGGAAGGCTATATTGAAAAAGTGCTTCAGAGATTCAACATGAAAAGCTCCAAGCTTGTCAGTACCCGTTTGGCCGACCATTTTAGGCTGAGCAAGTAGCAGTGTCCGTCCTCGGACACCGATAAGGCGCGCATGAGTAAGATTCCTTACTCCTCGGCCGTTGGTAGCCTGATGTACGTGGCCGGATATTACTCATGCGGTTGGCCTTATGAGTAGATTTCTCTTAAACCCAGGTATGGAGTATTGATTCGCGCTTAAGTGGATTTTTAGATATCTCCGTGGGACCTCCAAGGCGGGGTTGTAGTATGGAAGAGAGAAGCCTCAGCTGATTGCGTACACAGACGCAAACATGGCCGGGGACGTTGATTCTCGAAAATTAACGTCCAGATACTTGGTAAAATTTACAGGAGGGGCGGTCTCCTGGCAGTCCAAGTTACAGAAGTGCGTCGCTCTCTCGACTACAGAAGCAGAGTTCATTCCTGTGACCGAGCCCTGTAAGGAAATGCTCTAGATGAAGAGCTTCGTCCAAGAATTGGATCTAAGGTAAGAGACGTACGAGGTCCTCTGTGATAGTCAAAGTGCCATTCATTTGTGTAAGAACTCCTCATTCCATTCGAGTTCAAAGCACATTGACGTGCGTTATCATTGGATGAGAGATGTTTTTGATGATGGGCAGCTATTAATTGGAAAGGTCAGCTAGGATGACAATGGTTCGGACATGTTGACTAAAGTTTTGTCGAAGAAAAAGCTGGAAGCTTGTTGTGACATTGTCGGTCTGACTAACTTCACTCCCACTCGGTCGTGAGGGGAAGTTTGTTAGGGTCACTCCCGAGTGGCACTTATGTCCGCAGACTCCATTAGGAAAATGGACGATGACTTTCTTGAGTAGTTCGAGAAGTCTGTCATGCGAACGAGGACTCATTGAAGGCGTTATGTCGGAGAGGTTGCTGAGAACATGGACGAGGACCCTGAGAGCGTAGGCGTTAACTCTATCTTCATAGGCCTGTTGCAGCTGCGTTTTGCAGGTGGGTTGGTCACCTACTCTGATTGGATGTTGAGGTAGCTGTAATTTTTCAGATGTCAGGCCCCCCATTCTAGCACGCCGGGCATGCACCTATCATGGCAGTCCTAGGCGGCGTGGTCCTGCCACCCTAGCACCAGTAGGGTGGCCGGCTGTCCACTAGACCTATTGTGTATATATACAAGGCTTGCGTGCGTAGAGTGTGTACTGCGAAGAGGATTTGGAGTGCTTGTGCCGTGTCTTTGAGAGCAGCCTTGAGAGAGCTGTGGACAAGTTTTGCTGTAAAGATCGAGTGAGAAACACTTTTAGAGAGAGATTGTACACTTGAGATTGTTTTCTTTGCGTTTGAACTTGTGTAGCTAACACTTGTAAACAATCCTTTTATAATGTATTCTTTCGTAGTTTTTTCCTTGATCCAAGAAGGGTTTTCCACGTTAAAATTTCGTGTGTTCTCTCTCATTTTTCTATCGTTATATTTCTTATCCGTCCGAGAGCTCTGCTCTATGTTGCTGTCAGAGAGCTTTGTCCGCTCGGTCAACGTGATTTCCATATTTTACGCCAACACATAGTTTCTGTAATTTGTCATTATTGTAGAACCTCTTTTTTTTATGTTGCCAGATGCAGTCTTCATATATACCACCTGGAAACACACGCCGAATTTCTGAGGAAAAAAGGTAGAGAATGCCACAAACAGCCATGTTTGGCCGCGAAGAATTCCTGACGGCAGGAAAGAGTGCATGAAAAGAGTGCACGTCCAGATTTAGAAAAATAGCAGAGGATGGGTTTGAGCGGAGCATGACCAAAAAGGCAAATGCAAGATGCCATGAATAATAACTTGCCATTGGAATTTTACAGCCTCTGTTTTCCCTTATATCTTATACAAAAAACAGGATGTGTAAAATTTTGAATTCACATTATATGATCAAGATAACGATACAAGCATAAGAAAATACGATAATTAGAACCTTCATCTGATACTACATGTAAGATTCTTTAATGAGATAAAATTTTAATCCATATAATCTTCATTATCATAATTTTTTACTAATTAATCATGTATAAAAATAAATTTGTATATCCGAATCCATTATCAAACTTTTATACAATATTGTAATAGTTCTTGTTTCGAATAACAGGAAGCTGATATCTCTCTCTTCTTCTTATGATTTGTAGAGTGTTTTTACAAATCTTATATATTTCAATTCTGATGGTCAAGAACGTCTTTTTACAAAGAAAGAGAAGATTATTCCTAAATTACCAAAATATTATTCCTTTCGCCCAAAGGATGTATCTTGAATAGATATAACTGTTAATAAGAGATATCCTTTCGTTCAATGGGTACATTTCGAATGGACACATTTATTAGGAAATAACATATCCTTTCACTTAATGGGTATGTCTTAAAAAGACATATCTATTGTGAAATAATATATCATTTCCATCAAATGATACGTCTTAAACGGATATGCCTTTTAAAAAATTTCACTTTATTATATATAAATCAATAGGATTGTATTAATTCGATCAATTCAATAATTCATATGTTACGTCATGTGAGACATATTTCTAACACTCTCCTTTTCCCGCGCGCGCTCTCTCTCTCCTCTTTCATTTTTGCTACACAAAATGATGAACCTAACCTATGCGTGCCTTTTATACCTGCCTCGCGCTTGAGAGAGCCTCGAGTGCTCCTTGAACGCACCATTCGGGAATTGGTGCCTCGAGCGTGCCTTAGGTGTGCCTTAGGTGCTGACATTCTATGATCGCAGGCGTGTCTCGGGCGTACATCAGGTACGCGCCACCGAACCGAATATCTTTTAAAATTTTACATTATAATTACTTTAAAACATATCTAATTAATCCAAAAATCACAACCAATATCAAAATCATCCAGATAGAGGTCTGGGGTATCACAGGTGAGACTTAGACTGGCATATACATTTGTGAGAAAAGTTCTAAAAATTGTGATACTCATAGAAGTTTTTAATTTATACAATTCTCTTATTCGATTGGGACATAGGGTTCATTGGACAACCCACGTTACACTCCGTGTCACTATATTGTTTTTGCGCCATCTATTCCGTAACATCTAGAATCCAAGCATAAACCTTGTAAAGTCTACTAAACTTTGATCAGCTTGGGTTAGTTATTTATCTTAGGATTTTCTTTAATGTTTAGGGTGTAATGAGAGTCTTTGGATTCCTGTTAAGGTAATGTGACTGTTCTTCTAACCTTACACTTTGTGGAAGTTTTATGCACGAGACTGCCACTTACTGTTTATGAGTAAGTATTATCTCTTTTTAGTCTCACCCCGACATGACAAAAACTGAAGTGTGTAATTTTTGTGCTACTTGGATGTGTAACGGCCCAGATTCTAAAACGTAGAAAGTTTCAGTTATCGAGTCAATATAATCCAATAAACGCCAGTTGATCAGAAAATGTACTAAGAAAAGTAAATCGGCCTTAAGATGAAAAGAAGTTCGGCTTTCCCTTAGTGTCAAAGAAGTTCGGCTATCCCTTAGTGCAAAACAAGTCTGGCTCAATCTTTGAGAATTAAGACCAGCCACTTTAAGAAAGGAAATCTAAACCGGCCTTGGGCATGTTTTGAAAATCAGAATTTGTTTCATAAATTTGAAGGCCGGAGTACATTGTATGATATAAGGCCGGAGTGGCCTTGAAGGCCGAAGTGGCTTTGTGTGTTGGTGAGGTCGGAGTAGAATTGTGGTTCAAGAGGAAGAAAGCCAAAGTTGATGATGATATTGAAGGAAAGTGTGAAACCAGTTAAGTAATCCGGTCAACAAGTGTTGACTGAAAGTCGTGAAAAAGAAATAATCCGGTCAACACCCGATAGTTGACCAGAATGTATTTAAATGAGAAATCTAAATCCTGTTAAGTTCAGTTAACAAGGAATTAATGAACTCCTCGAGAATGTAAAACCATAAATGATCTAATTAACTAGAAATTAATAAGGAAATTCCTTGAAAAATGTAGAGCCATAAATAAGAAATATTTTTTCTATACTGTCAATCATTAATGACAGTCAACAGACCCAATGCCCATAAATAAGAACTAGAAAAGTGAGAAAGAGGCACGCAATAGAGTAAAGGAAGGCCAAAAGTTTAAGGCAAAGTAAAAGAAATCCAGACGAGAGTACTCACCCCTATTTTTAAAGTTCATGATTATGCATATTTGTTACGCGAGTATATATGATATTCTTATGAAATTATGTATGTATGATATTTGTTCTGTTCTTGTGGTTTATCGTTCTTAATCGCATGTTTAAATGGAAATGAACTCTGGTTTTTAGAACTTTGAATTTTAAGGAACTCCGGCTATTTGAGCTTCTGTTTTTAATGGAATTAGAACTCCAGATTTTAAAGAACTCCAGCTATTTGAGTTTCGATTTTTAATGGAATTAGAACTCCGGCTTCTAGACTACGGCTTTCGTTGAAAAAGAGCTCCGACTTTTGAACTCCGCCTTTTGAAAAAGAACTCCGACTTTTGAACTCCAGTTTTTGTGAAGAGACCTCCGATTTTAAGGGAAATAGACTCCGACTTCTAAGAACATGGCTAAATGAAAATACATGTAATCCGGACAATAAGTGAAACTTTACGACTTTCGAACTATGACAGATGACTATTAAAAAAAATAAACTATAAACCGAATTTTTATTAAACTTGCAGTTAAAGATGGATGGAGGATATTGGAGTGATACTCGAGAACGGCCTCCTGGGCCACGGGGGGAGACTTTTGGTGGCATAAGACTTTTGGACTACGGCCCCGTATGCCGGGTTAAAGGCATTACCTCCCGCCTCGGGGGGTATAATGAGAGGATACGACCTTAGGTTGTGGGGCTACACACAACCCTTCCTCGATGTTCTCCGCTCCCGTCCGATCCCTTAATATGATAAGAATTTCGAATGGTTTTATAGATTTCCGAAGATAAGATAATAAGAATAAAAAATAAAGAAAAAACGATATGATGATTCTCGTATGCTAAGTTATGTTATGAAACTCTATTTTGATCCGATTATATGTATGTTTTAGTTTTCTGCATGTGAGTATCTTGTTAGGTTTTATAACTCATTCTTGCCACTTTTCAGATGACGAGAGGCTTATGGATGACGAAATTGAGTAGAACCATATGATGTAGCTAGATGGCATAGCTGGCCGGTGCTGATTAATGAAGAGCTTAATTTATTTTCCTTTTTATGTTTTGAGAAGACTTGTACAATGATTCTGCTGTTTAACAATATATGGATGTTAGCATATTTTTGTGATTACTTTTTGGATATTGAAATTGAAAAGTCTAGTAAGCATCTCAAGCTTTCAGGTCCATCTAACATTAGTGTTGGCTGGCCTGGTTTGAAGTTAAATCGGAAGGTCAGCTCATGTAGTTTGAGCTCAAGCAATCCTGTGTTTATTTATATGAAAGACAAGTAAAATTTTTATGCCCACCTAATTAATAATTATTATTTATTTAATTATTTTTAAGGCAAGTTTTTAGGCTTGACGGCGGTTTTATGCGTGGAATAAGGCCGGTCCGTCACAGTTGGTATCAGAGAGAAAATTTAGATGCTTTAGGTCAATTTGAATCAATACGGAAACTTAGGACAGGATTAGTTACAGAAAAGGGGGGTTTAGTTTTACTTATGCTTTGGACGGAGTAAATTGTGATAGCCACCCTTGACTAGTTGACTGATGAAAATGTTCTTTCAAAAATCAAGGTCATCGCTGAAGTCATGTCTAATAGAGGAAGGTGAACTGGACAGATTAACAACACTCTGGATAGGAAGGCAAGATACTTGAACCTGCTAGACAAGATGGCTGAAGTCATAGAAGCCTTTGCTCCACCAACTCCAGTGACTACCCTAATTTCGGTTCATCAGGAGAGATCGGTCTATGATCGCTTTACCAACGAGCGAGTCCTCGAATTCTCAGGGAAACCTGACCCGTTGAAGGCTGACACCTGGATCCAATGACTGAAGAAGGTGTTCGCGGTGATTAAATATCCTGCTGGAGATATGGTTCTATTTGCCACTCATAAGCTGGAGGGTGAGACCCACCACTGGTGGGAAATGCAGAAGAGAGTTTTCGATGTGTCAGACCGGGATATTACTTGAAAAATATTTGAAGCAACATTCTTGGAGAAATACTTCCTTGCTAACCTTCGCGGACAGAAGGAGGATGAATTTCTTCGCTTAAGGCAAGGTACTCGCTCTGTGGATAAGTACGATACAAAGTTTGCAGAGCTATCTTATTATACTCCTTATATGGTGGAGGACTAGGAAAGGAAGGCTAGGAGGTTCTTTCAAGGTTTAAGAGACGATATTAGGAGTCACCTTTCAACTCTAAAGTTGGCCACATATGAAGACGTGTTAAAAATGGCTATCATCTATGAGAAGGAGTTGGAGAGAGGAGTATTTCTCAGGCAAAGGACTTTTAGTCAAACTTCAAGGGCCAGTGCTAGTGGAGGCCCTTCTAAGAAAGCGAGACCATTGAGCTCTAGTGGGGAGCAGAGCCAATATGTACAGATTTTTTGAACTCCGGCTAGTAAAGCATGTGATCATTGCGGAAAATCATATGAAGGGAATCCGTGCTATAAGAAGTTGGGGGTTTGTTATAACTGTGGCCAGGCTGGATATATGATCAGGGATTGTCCACTCGCCAAACAAGTCTCAGGATTTAAGTCTTCTATTCCAACTAAGGTGTTTACCGTGTCTGCAAAGGAGGCTGAAACCTCTACGGAGGTAGTGGAAGGTAAACTTTCTATTTGTGGCACTTCTAGTCATGTGCTCTTTGACTCCGGATCCACCCACTCATTTGTCTCTCATGAATTTACAAAATATCTTACGACCCTCCCTCAAATTCTTAGCTGCCCATTGATGGTCGCCTCACCCACGGGGTCATCTGTAATTTTAAATATGGTATATTCATAGTGTCCGATAGAATCAAATGGATGCGTGATGCCTGTTAACCTAGTTCTACTAGAAATGAAGGACTTTGATGCAATCTTGAGAATGGATTTATTAGCAATGTATCATGCTAGAATTGATTGTTTCCGAAAAAGAATAGAATTCACCATCCCTGAAAACAAGCCTTTCTATATTCAAGGAGTCCGGCGTAAAGAAGCATTTTGCTTCATTTCGACCCTTCATGCCAGACACTTGATTGGTGATGGATGCCAAGCTTATCTAGCCTTCGCTAGTGTGACTGCTGAAGGTCAAGAACCTCTGGCCAAAGAGATTCCTGTGGCACAAAAATTCAAAGACATATTCCCTGATAATTTACCTGGGCTGCCACCCAAACGAGAGTTGAAATTTGGGATAGAATTGGTGTCAAGATTAGCACCAATATCCAAAGCGCCATATAGGATGGCGCCGGCTGAACTTAAAGAGTTGAAACAGCAACTACAGGAATTGTTAGATAAGGTTTCATTCGGTCGAGTGTGTCGTCATGGGTAGCACCGGTTCTGTTTGTAAGAAAGGATGGAACCTTGAGGTTATGCGTGGATTATCGTGAACTGAACAAAATTACCACCAAGAATAAATATCCTTTGCCAAGGATTGATGACCTCCTTGATCAGTTATAAGGAACTTGTGTATTCTCAAAAATAGATCTTAGATCCGGATATCATCAGCTTCAGATCAGAAGGGATGATATAGCAAAGACTGCGTTTCGGACTAGATATGAGCACTATGAGTTTGTGGTGATACCTTTTGGGTTAACTAACGCTCCAACCTATTTATGGACTTGATGAACCGAATTTTTCAACCATACCTGGACAAGTTTGTGATCGTCTTTATTGACGATATCCTTATGTATTCGAAAAGTTATGAGGAACATGAGGAGTATTTACGGATTACACTCCTAATCTTTAGGGAACACTAGTTATTCGCCAAATTGAAAAAGTGTGAATTTTGGTTAGAGAAAGTGGGACTCCTTGGACACCTCATCTCCAAAGAAGGAATTTTCGTCGACCCTAAGAAAGTGGAAGTAGTGGTAAAGTGAAACCGGCCAACCTCTGTAACCGAAGTACGGAGCTTCTTAGGCTTGGTAGGATATTACAGACGGTTTGTGAAAAACTTCTCCTAAATCGCCCTACTACTCACGCAACTAACAAGGAAGAATGCTAAGTTTGAGTGAACCAATGATTGTGAAGGGAGTTTTCAGGCACTTAAAGATCGGTTAACTTCTACTCCGGTCCTGACCATTCCAAATGGATCAGGAGGACTGATTGTTTATTGCGATACCTCAAAGATTGGGTTGGGCTATATTTTAATACAACATGAAAGGGTAATTGCCTATGGGTCGCGATAGTTGAAGGATCATGAAAGGAATTACCCAACTTACGATCTGAAATTAGCCGCAGTAGTGTTTGCTTTGAAAATCTGGAGGCATTACCTGTATGGTAAGAGATTCTTGGTCTATTCCGATCATAAGAGTTTAAAGTATTTATTCTCTCAAAAGGAACTGAACACAAGGCAGAGAATGTGGATTGAATTCCTAAAGGATTATGACTATGAAATCCGGTACGAACCAGGTAAGGCCAACGTAGTCGTCGATGCACTAAGCTCGCAACCTGATATTTTGGCTAGAATGCAAGTCAAGCAAATGGAGATGCCGGACTGTTTCATGTACTATGATATCCAGCGATATGTGCAAGAAAAGCGAATAATTTTGGCGTACCTTCAAGTTCAGTCAGAGGTGATAAATAAGGTAAAGGGAGGTCAGGCGAATGATTCTTTCCTTGTAAAAATAATGAGCTGGACAAAGATTCCCGAAATAATTTTCATGTTAAGCCGGATGACGTATTAAAGTTTAGGAATCGGTTATGTGTACCGGACAATAAAGAATTAAAGGAAAAAATTTTTAAGGAAGCCCATCGATCCCGATATACGATCCACCTAGGAGCCAATAAGATATAGCAGGATTTGATGAAAATATTTTGGTGGGGGAATATGAAGAGGGATATTACAGCTTACGTGAAAAAGTGTCTTATATGCCAACAAGTAAAGGCCGAAAGAAAGCAGTCGTCTGGGTTATTGCAACCAATGCCGTTTCCAGGCTGGAAATGGGAAGATATTGCCATGGACTTTGTGACCGGATTACCAAGGACACCAAGAAAACATGATGTTATTTGGGTTATTGTTGACCGGCTAACAAAGTCAGCCCATTTTCTGACAATCCGGACGACATACTCCCGTGATAAATTAGCCCAACTATATGTAAACGAGGTTGTCAGGCTTCATGGTGTGTCTGCCTCTATTGTATCAGATAGAAACCCTCGTTTTGTTTCACGGTTATGAAAAAGACTACATAAAGAATTGGGAACCGAATTAAAATTTAGTATCGCTTTTCATCCGCAAACTGACGGCCAGTCAGAGCGAACTATCCAGATCCTCGAGGATATGTTAAGGGTCTCGATCTTAGAGATGAAAGGGATTTAGGATAATTTCTTAACCTTAGTAGAATTCGCTTATAATAATAGTTACCAAGCCAGTATAGGCATGGCTCCTTTTGAGGCCTTATATGGAAGGAGATGTAGATCACCGATTCACTGGGAGGAGCACGGAGATAAAAGGATTTTGGGTCCGAATATTATTAAAGAGACGGCGAAAAAGATAAAGTTAGTGTATGAGAATCTCAGAGTAGCCCGGAGTAGACAAAAGAGCTACGCAGACCAGAGGTGATCTGTTTTAGAGTTTGAAGAAGGCAATTTTGTATTCCTAAAGGTGTCGCCATCCAAGGGGACTTACAGATTCGGGGTAAAAGGAAAGTTGAAGCCACGATTTATTGACCCTTTTAAGATTATAGAAAGGATCGGAGAAGTAGCCTACAGACTTGCACTACCTCCAAGCTTGAGAGAAGTACATGACGTGTTTCATGTATCAATATTTTAGAAGTATGTCCATAATCCTACTCATATAATTGAATTTCAGCCTTTGTCAATTGACAAGGACTTGTCCTACGTAGATGAGCTAATACAAATCTTGGATTGAAGGGAGTAGAGACTACGCACCAAATCAATCTCTTTAATAAAGGTACTCTGAAAAAATTACACACCCGAAGAAACAACTTGGGAACAAGAGGAAGAGATTCAGAATAAATACCCCGATTTGTTTTCTCGAGGTTAGTAACTTTATTTAAAATTTCGAGAACGAAATTTCTATAAGTGGGGGAGATTGTAACGGCCCAGATTCTAAAACGTAGAAAATTTCAATTATTGAGTCAATATAATCCGGTCAACACCAATTGACCAAAAAATGTACTAGGAAAAGTAAATTCGCCTTAAGATGAAAAGAATTTCTACTTTCCCTTAGTGTCAAAGAAGTTCGGCTATCCCTTAGTGCAAAATAAGTCCGGCTCCATCCTTGAGAATCAAGACCAGCAACTTTAAGAAAGAAAATCTAAACCGGCCTTGGGCATGTTTTGAAAATCGAAATTTGTTCCATAAATTTGAAGGCCAGAGTGCATTGTATGATGTAAGGCTGAAGTGGCGTTGAAGGCCGAAGTGGCTTTGTGTGTTGGTGAGGCCGGAGTAGAATTGTGGTTCAAGAGGAAGAAAGCCAAAGTTGATGATAATTTTGAAGGAAAGTGTGAAACCAGTTAAGTGATCCGGTCAATAAGTGTTGACTGAAAGTCGTGAAGAATGAATAATCCGGTCAACACTCGATAGTTGACCAGAATGTATTTAAATGAGAAATCTAAATCCTATTAAGTTCAATTAACCAGGAATTAATGAACTCCTCGAGAATGTAAAATCATAAATGATCTAATTAACTAGAAATTAATAAGGGAACTCCTTGAAAAATGTAGAGCCATAAATAAGAAATATTCCCCCTGTACTACCAATCATTAATGACGATCGCCAGACCCAATGCCTATAAATAAGAACTAGAAAAGTGAGAAAGAGGCACGCAATAGAGTAAATGAAGGCCAAAAGTTTAAGGGAAAGTAGAATAAATCCAGACGAGAGTACTCACCCCTATTTTTAAAGTTCATGATTATGCATGTTTGCTACGCGAGTATATATGATATTTTTATGAAATTATGTATGTATGATATTTGTTCTGTTCTTGTAGTTTATCGTTCTTAATCGCATGTTTAAAAGAAACCCTGATATTCATGGTATTAGATTTTATTCTGCTTGAAGTATATGATTAATTATCGACCTATATGAACTCTGATAATTGCATTTTAAAGAAAAGACTTCTAACTTTTAAGAAAAAGAGTTTCAGATTTTTAATGATTAAGAACTCCAACTTTTAGAGCTTTGGACTTTAAATGGAAATGAACTTTAGTTTTTAGAACTCCAGATTTTAAAGAATTTCGGCTATTTGAGCTTCAGTTTTTAATGGAATTAGAACTCCGGATTTTAAAGAACTCCGGCTATTTGAGCTTCGGTTTTTAATGGAATTAGAACTCCGGCTTCTGAATTACGACTTTCGTTGAAAAAGAGCTCCGACTTTTGAACTTCGTCTTTTTAAGAAAAGAACTCCGCCTTTTGAAAAAAAATTTCGGCTTTTGAACTCCGATTTTTGTTGAAAAGACCTCCGATTTTAAAGAAAATGGACTCCAGCTTCTAAGAATAAGGCTATATGAAAATACATGTAATTCGGACAGTAAGTGAAACTCTACGACTTTCGAACTATAACGGATGGCCATTAAAAAATATGAACTATGAATCGAGTTTTCATTAAACTTACTGTTAAAAATGGATGAAGGATATTGGAGTGACACTCGAGGACTGCCTCCTGAGCCACGGGAGGAGACTTTTGGTGGCATAAGACTTTTGGACTACGGCCCCGTATGTCGGGTTAAAGGAATTACCTCTGCCTCAGGGAGTATAATGAGAGGATACGGCCTTAGGTTATGGGGTTACACACAACCCTTCCTCGATGTTGTCCGCTCCCGTCCGATCCCTTAAAATGATAAGAATTTCGAATGGTTTTATGGATTTTCGAAGATAAGATAATAAGAATAAGAAATAAAGAAGAAACGATATGATGATTTTCGTATGCTAAGTTATGTTATGAAATTCTGTTTTGATCCGATTATATGTATGTTTTAGTTTTCTGCATGTGAGTATCTTGTTGGGTTTTATAGCTTATTCTTGCCACTTTTCAGATGGCGAGAGGCTTATGGAGGACGAAATTAAGTAGAACTATATGATGTAGCTAGATGGCATAGCTAGCCGGAGCTGATAAATGAAGAGTTTAATTTATTTTTTCCTTTTTATATTTTGAGAAGACTTGTAAAATGATTTCGCTGTTTAAAAATTTATGGATGTTAGCATGTTTCCGTGATTATTTTTTGGATATTGAAATTGAAAAGTCTAGAAAGCATTTCAGGCTTTCAGATCCGTCTAACCTTAATGTTGGCCGGCTTGGTTTGAAGTTAAATCGAAAGGCCAGCTCATGTAGTTCGGTCTCAAGCAATCCTGTGTTTATTCATATGAAAGACAAGTAAAATTTTTATGTCCATCTAATTAATATTTATTATTTATTTAATTATTTTTTAAGGCAAGTTTTTAGGCTTGACGGCGGCTTTATGCGTGGAATAAGGCCGGTCCGTCACAGGATGCCCCCATTTCCAATTGAAGTAGGCAGCTGTTATTAGTTAAGATAATGTTTTAGGGAGAATAAATTAAAAATTCTGAAATCTATTTCCATCTTTTTATTGTCTGGTTATAGAGTCCAAGTCTAACGAATGCTTACATACTTGCTGTCCTTGTTACGGTGGCAGTGCTGGGATTAACCATGTATCCTGTTCCAGAGCAAATCAACCGTAAACTTAAATCCAGGCTGTGACATGCATTGCAACCATTATGATTTGGCCACGACAAACCTTACATTTATTAGCGATAAATCTGCAACACCATGACCTGCAATTGAAACTATGCATCTAAACATTACAGGCGCCCCCCCCCCCCCCCTCCTTTTTCATGAGTGAACTTTGCTTGCGATCTTAGCTTACGTGCTCTGCTTTTGGTTTTTTCAGGTGCAATACAAGGTGCTGAGCTGAAATGTGATAACAACTTTGATTTTCGACCGGACCAAATCAAATCAATGTATGCTGATGGAGCTCCTGATTTTTTCATTGATCCGGGCTTGCATTATCCTACTGCCGCCAGCTATGCTTGATGGTTATCCCACGCTTTTTGCCTCAGCTCATTATTAAAAAAGAGGAAACACCATCTTTCATTTTTTTTGGCTGTGCAGTCGTTGCAAGCATTCAAGCAGGCAGAGTATAAACTACATCAATTTTTTGTTGCGTGTAAATGTGGACTTGGATTTCTGAACGCTTGTTCTATGACATTGGCTTGTTGGATTGAACCCTTCCGAGTATAAACTACTATGGACAGCCATTTCTGCATCTGCCTTTTCACCCAACGGCAGCAATACTGCAGAAGAATGTCGAATGCTTCTCCTCCCTTGCAATCATGAGTGTTTTTGCTCCTATTAGCTTAATCATACAGCCGCCTTACCTATAGGTTCAATTTTGTGCCATAATTTTAAAACTAATTCTAATTTTTACTATTTGATTACATTTTGCTGTAACATAATTTAGAAATTATGATAACTTAAAAAGATAGTTATCGTCAAAATTTTTATAGATAATAAAATTTAGATGTTTAAATTTTAAAAAAGCACCAGACCACCATGAAAATGAGATTCATCACGCATTAAGGGACCAACAAAAAAAGGGAAATCCCAAAAGGGATGAACAAGCTCTTGGGGGGGCCCTGTTCAAATATCTGAAGGTTACTTAGTCTCATGAACAGCTGAATGCAGCATCTGAAGATAGAGTCTGTGGGATGCCATCTAGCAAGCAATCAATGGGAGGAATGGTTAAGGTCTGTTGAGCCCCATAAGCATTCCAACAGAAGGGATCGTCGACCAGCTCCCCTTCCGCCGGCAACAGCTCAACCTCCGACATGGTGATGTTGGTGCAGGGGACTGTGTCGCTGCAGGCAAAGTGGATGGGGGGAGTGCGGACATTGTAGGTGCCCTTAATGTTGGCGTAGGAGACTCCTGAGAGGTACACCGCGGAGGTCTGGTTGCGGCATGCCTTGGAGAGGCAGTAGTATTGGTCTATGATAATGCAGTTGCTAGTGTTCTCCATTTGGATGTTCTCAAATGAGATGCCGGTGACCGAGCCAGAGCCACCCTGCCACGTCTTGATCCTCACACCATTGTCGGAGTTTCGTATCACCGCATTCTGAACCGTCACGTTTGACACACAGGCTTGCGAGTTCTGCACTCCCAGGCTGCCGATGCTGCACATCACGCAAGCGAAGACAAATATTTAGGCTTCACTCATGAGTAGGTCTGGCTCATTGCAGGGGCGAACCTACTTTACTATAAGTGGGTCAGCTGACCCCACTTGCGTTAAAATGCATTGTTAATGATAAAAATTATTCAAATATATATAGTTATATATAAATTAGCCGTACAACAGAAATACAAAATTAAAGACAGAGAGGAAAATAATTTAAACACCTGATCCCGTGACTGTGGTCACAGGTGACACCATCTACCTCAACATCGATGCAGCCAGGCCCAATCGAAATGCAATCATCACCTGCACAAACACTTACAGCACATTATATAAACATCAACAACATTCAATCTTAACATAGTAATTATCACTCTAATTAATTTAAAAAGAATACCAACTTTATGCTATAAACCAATGATAATACTTTTTTAAAAAATATTATCAACTTTTTGTAATAAGGTTTTTTTTTTTTTTTTTTTGCAGTAGTTAATTTTATCAACAGAAAAGGCTCTAGGTGTAATAGGACGACATGAGATTGCAGGGAAAGGGAAAGAAGAAAACAAAAAAACGAACCATTAGCAATCATGGAATCGTGAATGGCAACGCTCCTTGTGTCCTGGACATGGATTCCGTCGGTGTTGGGACTGCTCTGAGGGGAGGAGATGGAGAGCCTGTCAATTTCAACTACGTCGCATCCATCAAACTTGATGTGAAATTGAGGGCTGTTCTGCATCCTTAATCCACTCACCCTCACATTCGAGCTCATGAAGAACCGAATCAACTGCAAAATCATAGCTTTCTGTATCAAGCACAACACCCTAATCTACTACTCCTCATTTTTGAATTCGTACAATGTATGTGGAAGTGGTTCGATCGATTGCTTACCGCCGGGCTGTCGCACGATCCGCGGAGCGTCGATCCATTCGGACCCTGGAACACCATATTCGAAATTGAGGTTTAGAGGTTTGTTTGGCCGTCATCAGTTGAATTGAACTGAAAGTTAGAGCGAGTGCTGAAAATTAACTAGCGGCAAGGGAGGGAGAAACTGGTGTTCGAAAGGAAAATACTTTCCGACCACTAAATTTCACACAGCCATTCATTTATTTATTTTTTTCAATTACAATTGAACTTGTATCCACTAACATTATAAATCTTAGCACAATATTTGAAAATGTAAAATCAAAAAAAAAAAAAAAAAAGAGCACGAGGTGGATGAGGAAGGGGAGGAAGGGGAAGCAGGTTTTGGAAGGGTTGAGATGAATTACCCGGTGAGGTTTGCATGGAAGTTGCCACCATTTTTCACCATTTCCTTCAATAACTCCACTTCCATTCAAAGTCATCTGATCCAGCCTGTAAAACACCAGCCACTGCTTCTTGCTGTCCGACTCCGGCCAGCATTCCGGCCCATCCGGGGCCATCAACACCCCGTCCACCTTCACGCATCCATACCCAAAATGAAATTTACTAATCAATCGTTTCAATAGTGAAAGGGCAGATCACTTTTTAAAGCTTCCAATTGCAGATTTCACAGGGGTTCAAGTTTTCTCAGCAAGCATTGTCTTCATATTTTGTACAGATACTGTTTTAGTAAATTTTGATTAATGATTTTTTAGTCACAATTCAGCAAATTGAACCCATTTCAATCGAATTAAAAACTTACATATATAAAGAGAACAATGTGAATATTTTAAGTGGGGATAATTGAGAATGAACAATGACCAACCTCAAGGGTTATCACCCCTAACTACGATGTGATCCCAAGCAAAAATGAAGAAATGTTTGAAAAAAAAAAAAAGCAAATGTTGTTGAAGGTCTTACTTGGAAAACGAGCCCAGGCTTACAAGGGCCCGTAAAGATAGTCGAAGTGATGGTGAAGGCCCGGTGGGCTGGCACTAAAACGACACCGGATTCAACTGCACAAGCCGCTTTCCAAGCATCCATGAATGCACCAGTGTCGTCTGTCGAACCGTCTCCGACCGCCCCGAAAGAGGTCACGTCGAAAACGCATTGGTCCGGGCTTGGATTCGGGTTCACGGGCTCATTCGGATCTGGGTACGGGTCAGAAGGAACAACGGGGGATTCTTCTTCCGGGGCAGGGCCATAAGCAGGGGCTTTAGTACGCCGTTCTTTGTGATAATGCACTCTGCCTGCCACATTTTGGGAGTAGAAAATTCCCACAGCAGAAACAAGTAGAAAGAGGCGAAAAAGCTCCATGAAAAGGCAACAATGGCGAACAGAACAACGAAGAAGCCAAACAGGGAATGGTTGGAAAGAGACAGTAATTGAGCAGGTGAGAGGAATATGAGCAAGTGAAGGGGATCATGGAAAGCTAAGTGGAAAGGAAGGCCATGGAGGGGTTCATTTATACTTGGGGACGTTAAAGTCACAGTTACCCAAACACGTGGAGACTTGTGGTTGATGCAAAGGTCACTCTTTAACAGGGTTGCAGTTGTAGGTTTTATGGAGAGGGAGGTTGGTTTTTCTGTGGCAGTTTTTGGCAGGCACTTTATTTGTTCTCTCTCTCTCTCTATCTCTGCGTTTTATGTTTTGTGGTTGACAGAACTTCGTTCTCATACTGTATACTCGCAATATTTTGCTATTTACCCTCCATTTATTCTTCCGTTTCCTCTTATAATGTCGTTTTTTTTGTTTCATACCTCTTATGCTAAAGTTGCTAACATTATTCAATATAATATGCCTA
>JAODPA010100405.1:0-21400 GCA_025585075.1 Nepenthes mirabilis | reverse complement strand
AAAAAATGGGAGCCGTCAGACGCGTCAAAGCCCCCCCTGATCCCAAAGTTTCATTTTCTTTTCATGCAATAATACACTTCATAATCAATGCAAGCATCAAGACTTGCCATCAGCAAGTGGCTAATGCCAAGAATTTAATATCCCAACATGAGAATGGCATAATTACCCGTGTCAACTCCCAAGTAAACAACTCAGATACTTCCAGCGTCATGGTGGCCGGAATTACATGTGGTGCATCCCAATTGGATTACAGACAGATAAGTACGTTGGTGAGAAATTCTCATTTGAAACGTTACGAAGATTGACCAAAAACTACACAAGCAATCTCTTCCAATGATGGAAAGAGTACCTTATATTTGATCAATTCACCATCTATACTGTCTGGTCGATCCACCAATCCAACTCTCTTTATCAAAGTAGTAAGTCCCAGCCTGGCATTTCTTGGGCTAATGACCTTCTCTCGAGCAATCTGAAGAAGGAATTGCAGGGAATGACGGAATACAGCTATGTGAACCCTCCTTTGACTGTTACGTGAGAGCAAGCGGCTGGCGATTTCCTAATTTAGAGGCGAGCAGGGGGAAGTCCTGACAGAGGGGTTTGAGAGGGAGATTGAAGAAGTTGAGAGTAAGAACAGAAAGAACAGGGAGAGTGAGCCGAGGTGAAAGAAATAGAATTGTACTTTACTTTTCTACAGTATCTCCCGCATACACAATAAAAGGACCGAGGCCTTAACCCTCTGTCCAGTCAGCATAACAACACCTGTTGATGAGCATGTGCCTAACAGATGAACATATAATACCCGTATAAAAGATTTGGGAAGGGGGAATAATCAGCAGAAATAGAACAGGGGAAACAAAACTAAACATAATCGTGGAATTTCCGGGGGGCGTGGGAAACCCAAGTGCTTCTACGATTAGGATGTGGGGCCGTGCATGGAGCGTTGAGGACGCCCGTAACATTGCCGCTTCCATTGAAATAACCTTGTCCTCAAGATTAAACGAAGGAAAATCTTGTTGGAATTCGGTGAGAGTTTCCCACGTAATCTCCTCGGGTGTTTGTGATTGCCATTGTACAAGAATCTGGGAGATGCACTGGTTGCGTTTGAGAAGTTGCCGGAATCCGAAAATCTGCTATCACTACAGTAGTGGGTGAGAGCCATTAGCGTCAGTAGGTAAGTCCAGTAAGAGTGGAGGCGGGTCTCCATGACAGGGCTTAAGTAAGGAGACATGGAATACGTTATGTATTTTAGAATGTTCCGGTAGGGCGAGGCGGTAAGCAACCTCCCCAATTCTGTCCAGAATGAGAAAGGGGCCATAATACCGCTTGGTGAGCTTGTTGGACTGTCGGTGAGCTATTGATGCTTGCCGATATGGCTGGAGTCGGACGTAAACAAGATCTCCAACCTGAAATTCTCATTCGCTTTGATGGGAGTCGGCCTTTTGTTTCATTCGGAGCTGTACCCGTTGCAGATTGGCTTTGAGGGCAACAAGGGTAGAGGAACGTGTTGCTAGTAGCTCATCCAAGGTAGCGATTGAAGCTGTGCCTTGGACATAGTCGAGTAGAGATGGTGGTTGCCATCCAAGGCGGTATTATAGCTTCATTCCGCCCAAGGTAAATATTGCACCCAGGAAGATGGCTGTTCTATTACAAAACAACGTAAATAGTCTTCGAGGTATCGGTTAACAACCTCGGTTTGCCCATCCTACCGTGGATGGTAAGTGCTGCTGTGAAATAACAGAGTTTCCTGTAGCCGGAACAGTTCCTTCCAGAATGCACTTATAAAAAGGGGGTCACAGTCTAATACAATATCGGCCGGAAAACCATGCAGCTGGCAGATATCCTTAACAAAGGTATTAGCAAGTTGGGTTGCTGTAAAGTGAGTGCCCAGTGTAGAAAAATGGGCTTACTTGGATAGGGGATCGACAACGACTAGTATGACTGTTTTGCCCTGAGAATGGGGTGGGTAAATGGGTGATAAAATCTATGGAGATGGATTCCTAGATTTTTCCTGGAATTGGGAGGGGTTGGAGAAGACCGGATGGTGCGGTATTGATATATTTCACCTACTGGAAAACTTGACAATTTCGTATGAAGTTTCGGACTTCTTGATGCATATGCGGCTAGTAGAAGGTAGTGGCTATACGTGACAGGGTGCGATTGACTCCTGCATGGCCGCCCAGTGGTGAGGTATGATATTCTTGCAAAATCAATTCATGTAAGGCTGATTCGGCTGGAATGAGGATTTTGTTGCGGAAGAAGACAAAGCCATTTCACCGAGAGTACTCTGTATAATTCCCAGGGTGGTCCTGGATGGACTGAGCAAGGTTAGCAGAGGCTGGGTGCCGTTCATAGAACCTGCGCAAGGCAGCCAGCAGAGCTACCACTGGTTGGGTCACAGCCTGAAGGGCAATGCAAGTCCCAGTCGCAACTTTGGACAAGGCATCTACCGGCTTATTCTCTCACCCAGGCCAATACACAATGTTGAAGTCAAAGCCCAGTAACTTAGTAATCCAACGCTGCTGATTCGGGGTGTGGATGGATTGGGTTGGCAGCATTTTGAGTGGTTGGTGGTCCGTTTGGATGGTGAATTTAGTGCCCAACAGGTACTGACGCCACTTCTTTATGGCTTCTACGACCGCACAAAGTTTCTTAATGTAAGTGGAAGAGGCTTGTAACTTCGGGCAGAATTGTTTGCTGAAATAGGCGAGAGGATGCCCTTCTTGAAGTAACACCGCTCCAATACCTTTCCCAGACGCGTCTGTTTGTACCACAAATGGTTTGAAAAAAATCTAGCAAGGCCAGAACAGGGGTTGAGGTGAGGGCTGTTTTGAGGGCGCCAAAGGCCTGAGCAGCATCAGTTGTCCATATGAAGGTCGGACAAAACGTCGGGTTGAGATCTGAGCTGGGTTAGAGGGGTTGAGATCTGAGATACTGTCGGACAAAACGTCGATAATACCCTGCTAATCCTAGGAACCCGCGCAGTTGAGTCACACTGGTCGGGTCTGGCCAGGCCTGAATTGCTGCAATCTTGGCGGGGCCTACTACCACATCATTTTCAGATATAATATATCCCAAGTAAGATAAGGAAGCCTGTCCGAACTCGCACTTGGATTGTTTGGCAAAGAAAGAATGGTTACGCAGAGTCTGGAGTACCTGAGTGAGGTGTTGGAGATGCTCAGACCAAGACTTGCTATACACCAGTATATCATCGAAGAAGACTAGAACAGATCATCTCAGGAGTGGCTGAAAGATCTCATTCATTTCAGATTGAAAGGAAGATGGAGCATTTGATAATCCGAAGGGTACAACCAAGAACTCATAGTGTCCTTCGTGAGTTCTAAAAACTGTTTTGTGGATGTCATCAGGATGGACCCGTATTTGATGGTAACCAGCCCTTAGATCCAATTTGGAGAAAATCCTGGCACCTGATAGCTCATCTAGAAGCTCCTCAACCATGGGGATTAGAAACCTGTCCTTTACAGTGATGGCGTTGAGAGCTCGATAGTCCACACAGAAGCGCCAACTTCCATCCCTTTTCTTGACCAATAAAACTGGCAAAGAGAATGGGCTAGTGCTGGGTCGTATGATTCCGTCGGCCAGCATTTCCTAAATTAGGCGCTCCATCTCTGTCTTTTGGAAGTGAGGATATCGGTAAGGTTTGACATTCACCGGTTCGGTGTATGGCTTTAAGGGAATGCGGTGATCTGTGGCACGTGATGGGAGAAGTCCATGGGGAGTAGAGAAAACATCTGCATAGGTGGAAAGGAGATGGTCCAGGGCCGCAATTGTGGTAGTACTGATGTTTGAGGGTGATGGTTTGTGGTTAGAAGGGGCAATGATGTTCGGTCCTTCCGGTGTGTCTGCAGGTGCTACTATCATGTGGAAGTAGGAAATGGCTGATCTGGTCAGCTCATTTCGTCTCAGCTGGCCGAGTGTCATAGTTGAGATGCTGGCAGATTGTAATCCCCGCAGTGTAATCCGAGTGCCAGCATGATCAAAACTCATCCACAAGGCTTTACAGTTAAACAACACTGGTCCAATCATAGCCAACTATTTTACCCCAAAAACCACATCGGCCCCGTAAGTAGGTGGTAAATAGAGATCCACCTGGAACATGGATTGGTCCAGGGTTAATGGAATGTTAGAACAGACTCCTTCACAGTGCAAGGAATCGTCGTTACCCACTGTTACATTGAGATGTTGGGAGGGTTGGATGGCCAACCCCAGATACTGAGCTACCCGAGTCTGAAGAAAGTTGTGGGTTGAATCACTATCAACCAAGATAATCACTGAACCCCTGAGATTTGCCCTTGCAAGTGTAGCATTGTAGGAACAAAATGGCTTTCCAAGGCATGCAGAGAGATAGTTGGGGTGGATTCACGTGGAGGAGTCAAGAGCTCTGCTGAAGGAGAGTCTGGTATCTGGGAAGCAGGAGCGATTGGGGCTTCCTCGGCTGGTTGTAGATCAATTGGGATGGATTCGTCCTCCTATGCTATCATACAAAGGAACTGGGGAGGTCTACAACGGTGGCTAGGAATGAAGCGTTCGTCACAATTGAAACACAGCCCCTTCTCACGTCGAGCTTCTATCTCAGTTGGAGTGAGCCGCTTAATTAGTAACTTAGGCGGTAGACGTGGTGGTGTGGTTGCTTTTGAGGGAACTCCTGAGTTGTGTGTTAATTGCCTCGGGGGTGATGGGTGTGGGAAATGTGAGCGGCTGGCATCCAATTTTTCCTCCACAATTTTGGCCATTCCGATGGCTTCAGGTAATGTTTGTGGTTTCAGCAGTAAGAGCTCGCGGCAAATTTCATCCTTTAAGCAAGAGATAAAGCAGTTCAGGAGATTAACGGTTGTAAGGCCAGTGGTCCATGTGGACAGAGTCTCAAACTTTGTCATGTATAAGGCAACAGTGGAGGTTTGGCGGAGTTTGTATAACATGGCTTCATGGTTGGAGTACGTGGACAGGCAAAATCGGAGCTCCAGGTTATGGGAAAAATCCTCCCAAGTGGAGAGTTGATGCGTAGTATACATCCACTGATACCACCGGAGTGCCAGACTGGTTATGTAGAAGGCGGCTATGATCAATTTTTGGTCGGGTGAAATGGCATGGTAATGGAAAAATCGTTCAATTTGGAACAACCACCCGAGGACATTATCCCCGGAGAAAAATGGAATTTCCAGTTTGGGTAAATGAATGGATGGTCCGGTTTGGAACATAGGCAACGCATGTGGGGGAAACGATGGTATTTGAGGCGATAATGGTGGATTGGCGGTCAAAGATGCTAGAAATGATGGTGGCGTCGGTAGTAAGGGTGGGATACCCATAGCTTGCGGTTGAGCTTCGAGTCAAGCAAGGGAATGAAAAATGTCGGCTAGGGATTGTTGGAGGTGTTCAGTGTTTGAGGCATTTGACGCAAGGGAATGGAAAATGTCGGTTAGGGATTTTTGGAGTTGCTCAGTGTTTGAGGTGTTTGACGCAATACCTTTCGAATGATGCTGTAAGGTCGAGGCCATACCTTCCGATTGGTGTTGTAGCGCTATCTCCTTCAGCTCGGCGATGGACTCCTCCAAGGATTTATACCGTGTGGTCATGCCCTCTGCCATGTCTCAATGAAAGCACCAAATCTGTTACCTGAGAGCAGGCGGCTGGCGATTTCCTAATTTAGAGGCGAGCAGGGGGAAGTCCTAACAGAGGGGATCGAGAGGGAGACTGAAGAAGTTGAGAGAAAGAACAGAAAGAATAGGGAGAGAGGGGGGGTGAGCCGAGGTGAAAGAAATAGAATTATACTCTACTTTTCTACAGTATCTCCCGCTTACACAATAAAAAGACCGAGGCTTTAACCCTTAGTCCAGTCAGCATAACAGCACCTGTTGGTGAGCATGTGCCTAACAAATGAGCATATAATACCCGTATAACAGATTTGGGAATGGGGAATAATCAGCAGAAACAGAACAGGGGAAACAAAATTAAAGATAATCATGGAATTTCTAGGGGGCATGGGAAACTCGAGTGCTTCTACGATTAGGATGCAGGGCCGTGCATGAAGCGTTGAGGATGCCCGTAACATTGACCCTCCTCATCTCCCTCCCCCCCCCCCCCCCAAAAAAAAAAAAAAAATAGAAAACATACCTATTTTTGCTGATTAAATCTGACTTGGATTGATCCTAGCGGCTCCAATCTAGTATATTCAGTGTGAAGGCAACCAACCTATTTTTGAAGCAGTTCCGTCCAGGATAAGGAGAGGATGGTAAACATTATAATCATAACGGTTAGGAATAAGCCACTATCAAATTCAAATGTCCACATCTGATCAAATTCCTAATCAGAATTGTGAGATGGTGGAAAGTAGGTCCAGGGAACCAAAGGAAATTGGCTACGGGCAGCTGGCAGAAGGCAGGGTGGAATGGTCAAACCTGATAGCATATGCTTAGTGACGCCATAGTGTTGCAGAAACCTGAATGCACTTGCATGAAATGCAGCTGCTTGCAAGATGGATGGAAGCAGATATTTCTGGTGCAAGGATCATTTCCAAAATGCTGCAATCTGGAGAGGAATAATCTACACTTACTCGGATTTGCAGATGTTAGATTATGAGGCTTCATGGGAGAAGAAATCAGAATGATCAGAACTGTAATGTGGATAATTGGAACCTGCAAGGTTCCCCCTTTTGCTGATTGCAACTGTTTCATTGGTTTTTATGCAGTATCTCCAGATAAGGCAGCAAAAGCATTTCCAGCATAACCAGACGGTTGTAGGTGAAAGAATTATTTTGGTGTAGGTTAAAAGTTATTGCAACTTATGTATTTAAATCCTCCTGTTTGCTTACCTGTTGTTCTAACTAGGGATATATCCTAGTTGGTATGGCTCCCATTTGAGAACTCAAGATGTGCCTTAAACCAAGGATGCAGAGCCTAGCTATTATGTATTTTGTTTCAATTTATATATACTAGAAAAAAAAAAAGAGAGAAATATAATCTCATCAGATAAAATCAAAGAATAAGATACTCAAAAAACTATGCATTAACTACGACCAACAAGCATTCCTGGTAGATTCAACTATTCAAGTGCTCTTATTGGTTAAAGAGTTCTACTTACCATAGTCTCTCATGAAACTGCTTATTGTCCACTAGGTGTTCCCATAGAAGGCGAACATAAAATCCAACTTATCACTTGAGTGAAATGATATTTCCCATTTACACAACTTTGGCATCAATCTCTTCTATCAAACCGAGTGCCCACCATTTTATGCAACTTTTGAAAACAAGAGAAAAATTCATCCTTGTTACCCACTGCAGTGCATCCCAGATGCACCAATGCGGCAGATGATCAAGGACATAAGATAATTAACATATTGTTTTCATTCCAATTTAAGTGTGGATTAACCGGATTGAGTTCTGCTCAAATTCCACATTTGAGTATGGGTCCAATTTATCTAGAAAATACAAATAAATGGTGGAGACCGGAGAAAGACAGAGAGAGAGTGCTGAAAATTAGAAATAAACAATTTCCACCAGAAAAAAAATAAAAGACAATGCACTACTTACACTATGGACACACTTCCAATAGGATTGAAATGGCAATTGATTGCTAAAAGTAGTAGATCCAATAATATCTGTTAATCATCTTTACATAGTTTTTTCTACCAACTGGTTTTCTTTTACTATGAAAGTGTATTAAAGAATAACTAGCAGCATGCTCAAATAGGGAACGCACATCTGCAGCAGCACTAAGCCACCGTGCATATAAGCTAGCTGGTGAGAAAAATGCCCATGGCAGACTAAAGGGTCAATGGAATCTGAAGGAATGGACACCAAAGCAGCATGCTCAAGTAGGAAACGCACATCTGCGGCAGCACTAGGCAATCATGCATATAAGCCAGCTGGTAAGAAACATGCCCAAGGTAGGCTAAAGGGTCAACAGAATATTATCACAATACTGATAATTGTTTACTTGAATGTCGGATTATTGAACATATGATTGCTCATCATTCATTGTCATTGAATAGGAGCGAACATAATTGTTAAAATTTAAAACTATTCTTAGATCTACATTAACAATTTAAACTTTTAGGTCTATGATTTTCTTAACATGGTATTACAAATTTGTTATTCAAGTGGTCAAGAATTTAATTCATGAAACCCTCTTTTCTCATTATTATTTCCCAGCATATGCTACATAGTGAGCATGTGCTTAATTCTTGATTCAAACCCGAAAGGCATTCCAGCAAAGAAAGTGGGCAGTTCTTCCATTAGATTACGAGAAAAGCGATTAACTACTGGATTTCTAATCAGTTTCTAGTCATCTCTTTCATATCTTTCACAGATGAAATGGTCATATATATAACAGTCTGAAGCATAGCAACTGATTCAAGAATTGTAAGGTTACAAATTTGTTACGAATGGTTTAAAAGAATGCATCATTTGGCAGAAGCTGAGCAGATCAATAATTGATTATCTTCTTACTTTGTATTCAGTTGAATGCTTATCCAGTTGCTTTGTGTTGGAACAAGAAAGGGATGACCGGTTGGACAGGCACCAAACCACTCTCACACACTCAAATAGAAAACAGCAATAAGGAGGAATAAAACAGAGGAAAAAAATACCGATAATTTTTACGTGGAAAACCCTTTGAAATAAGGGAAAAACCATGAGATTTCAGTTCACAAATATATCCATTATGTGTGAGAACTGGTTACAAAAACCCACTCGACTATATAAGCCTTTCGAGAAAAAGATGAAGAACAGAGCATAAGAACATATACAGATCTCTCACTGCTCTCTATTACATTTCACTTTTTTTTTTTCTACTAAAAAAAAAAATCTCACACACTCACATTTTGTGTGACACCTTTTCCATAAAAAAACCACCACGCTCACATCTTCACACACACACACACGGTGCAATATATACACACGCTATTGAAAGCAACAATCATGCCAACGTGGAGGACACACGTACAAGCAGCAGCTTGGTGATCGTACACCTTAGAAACGACGCTACAGACTGTCGGGCCCGCTACAGACAGCGCCCACTCTGCAAATGCAGCGCACATTCCCCACAGATCTCGTGTGCTCAGAGAATCCTTTGAGCTGGCCTCCACATATGCTTTCTGCATCCAAGTCCTCGAGCTTGAAGGTCCTCGGACCTTCAAATATGCCTCCTATCATTGCCCATGAACCTCAATCTCCAATAAAAGAATGTTCTCGGACATTACATAATGTCCGCGTCTGTTTGCAAAATCCTCGAACGACTTGCCCATAAGTCCGCGGACAACGTTGCTCATCTGCGTAAGAGTCTGCGTCTAAATTCCCACTAGGGAGTGACCCCAACAGACTTTCCCTCACGACTGAGTGGAAATAAAGTCAGTTAGCCCAACAATGTCACAGCAAGTTTCAAGCTTTCCCTTGGGTAAAATCTTGGTCATTATGACCGGACCTTCTCTACTGACAGCCGCCCTTCATCGATAATGTCTCTCACCCAATGATATCGAACGTCAATATGCTTCGATTTCGAATGGAATGAGGAGTTCTTACACAAGTGTATGGCACTTTAGCTATCACAAAGCACCACAAATTTTTCTTGCCTCAAGCCCAATTCTTGAATGAACCTTTTCATCCATAACGTCTTCTTGTTGGCCTTGGTCACAGCAATAAACTCGGCCTTCGTAGTAGAAAGAGCGATACACTTTTGCAGCTTAGATTGCAAAGAGACTGCCCTTCCGCAAACTTAACCAAATACCCTGAAGTGGATTTTCGAGAGTCAATGTCTCCCGCCATATCCACATCTGTGTAGTTGACCAACTGGAGCTTCTCTTCTCCAAATTGCAGACACATATTTGAAATCCCTCGGAGATATCTAAGAAGTTACTTCACAGCAGACCAATACTCCATCCCTGGATTTGAGAGAAATATACTGACAGTACCGACCGCATGAGCAATATCCGGCTTGGTACACATGGCAGTGTACATCAAGCTACCAACGCTTGAAGAATATGGTATACCTCTCATGCCGGCCTTTTCTGTGTTCAAGGACAGACACTGCTTCCTACTTATCTGAAGTAGTTAGCCAGTGGGGTGCTCACTGGCTTGGATCTGTCCATGTTAAAGCGCTGTAGTACTTTTTCAATATAACTCTCCTGGGACAATCAGAGCTTCTTATTCTTCTAATCGTGAAATATTCTGATCTTCAGAATCTGCTTCGTCGGACAGAGGTCTTTCATGGCAAATGATTGTCCCAATTGCTCCTTCAGCTCCTTAATCCCAATTCTGTTTTGTCCGACAATCAGCATGTCGTTCACATAGAGAAGAAGGACGATAAAGTCGTAATCGAAAAATCTCTACACAAAGACACAGTGATCAGAAGTAGTCTTTTAGTATCCTCAACCGACCATGACAGACTCAACTTTTTTGTACCACTATCTTGGAGCCTGTTTTAGTCCGTACAAGCTTTTTTTTTAGACAACACACCAAACCTTTCTTCCCCTTGACCTCAAACCCTTTCGGTTGTTCTATGTAGATTTTCTATTCAAGGTCAACGTGAGGGAATGTTGACCGAACGTCCAGTTCCTCTATCTCCAAGTCCAAAATAGCTGTCAAACCAAGTACAACACGGATCCAGAAAATTTTTACCACTGGCGCAAATATCTCATCAAAATCCACGCCTTTGTGCTGATTGAAACCTTTTACAACAAGCTATATCTTGTACCTCGGCTGCTTAGTGTCTTGGACGTCTTCAATCGAAAGACCCACTTATTTTTAAGGGCTCTCTTCCCATTGGGCAGCTCAGCCAACTCAAAAGTATGGTTCTTATGCAATAAAGCCATTTTATCATTTATTACTTCCGACCATTTCTCTTTGTATGTCCCCTTCACAGTTTCATCAAAGTCTACGGGCTCACTTGCATCAGTGAGTAAGACATACTTATTAGATGACAAGCGGACGGACGAACATTTTTCTCTCAATAAGCGTCGTACGGGTAGCTCCTCAGCTACTTAGAGAGTAACATTATCCTGATTGTCATGAGGCACAGTGATGGCCTCATTATTGTCATCAACCACTCTTGAGCCATTGGCCTCGAACTCATGAAATATTGGATGGACAGTTTCAACATTTACCTTATCCATTCGGCCAGTGTCAGATGGAGCCTCCATTTCTTTCCCAATATCTTCAATGATCTCCCCTTCAACAAAGATCCCATCTCGTGATCGAACAAGCTTCTTTTTTATTGTGTCATAAAACCTGTATCCAAATTCATCTTTACCATAGTCCAAAAGGACGCATTGCTTCGTCTTTGGCTCAAGCTTACTCATCTCTTCTTTCGAGATATGAACAAAGGTTTTGCATCCAAATGCCCTTAAGTAGTCATAAGAGTGCTCCTTACCTGACTATATCTTCTCTGATACCTCACCTTTCAATGGCTTGTTGGGTGACCTATTGATAACATATGCCGCTGTCTTTAATGCTTCTACCTAGAAAGAACTGGACAGTTTCGCCTCAGAAAGCATAAACCTGACCCTTTCCAGCAGTGTACGGTTCATCCGTTCCGCCACTCCATTCAATTGTGGCGTTTTTGGTGGCGTTCTTTGATGACGTATGCCATGTTTTCTGCTGTAGACATCAAAAAACCCAATGTATTCACCACCATTGTCACTACGGATAGCTTTCAGCTTCTTTCCTGTCTGTCGTTCTACCAAAGTATGAAAATGCTTAAAAGTACCGAAGACTTGGTCATTGGTCTTTAGTGGGTAAACCCACAATTTTCTTGAACAATCATCGATGAATAGCATAAAGTATTGAGCTCCTCCGAATGATTTTTCTTTAAATGGTCCTCACACATTGGTGTAAATCAGGTTAAGTAGCTCCATCTTTACAGAAAACGAGTCTCCCTGGAACGAAACTCTTATTTGCTTTCTAACCATGCAGTGATGATAAGTCTTTGGACCATCTGCCTTTACTTCTGAAATAAGGCCTTTCTTAGCCAAGTGACATAATCCCTTGTCATTCATGTTGCAAAGCCTGCGGTGCCACAGGTCTAAGGACTCCTCACTACTTATAGCATTCATATCCCCAGACACAGCAGGTGCCTTCATTACGTACAAGCCGGTAGTCTTCTGTCCTCGGGCAATAACCATAGATCCTTTTGTTAACTTCCACTCTCCATCACAGAAAGTATTACAATAACCTTCATCATCCAGCCTGCCAGCTGAGATTATATTTATCTGAGTATCTGGGACATGCTGTACATCCTTCAACAGGAGTCTTGTCCCATTATTGGTGATGAGCAACACGTCGCCTATGTCAATGGTTGGGGACGTCCCTTCATTACCCATCCTTATCACTCAAAAATTTCCTGGAGTATAAGAAACAAACAATCCCCTTCTAGATGTCACGTGAAGGGAGGCACCGGTGTCAACCATCCAGTCAGACTGATTGTCCATCAAACCAGCCACGTCCATTTCACAGGTTAGCAGGAGGCCACCTCCTATAACGACTGAGATCGAGGACTTTTCTTCACCTCGTCCCTTTTCTCCATTATTCTCCTTTTCATCATTTTCACGCTTTCACTTATAACAATATTTCTTAATGTGGCATTTCTTGCCACAATGATGATACTCGATGTTTTGGAACCTCGACCTAGACTTACTATGACCCTTTTCACCTTTCTTTGGGCCGCGTCCCCTACTTTTTCCCTGCGACTCAATTACAAGAACCTCAGAATGGGAAGAAGTGGAGGTTCCTTAAGACTTCCATGTCTCATTCAGGAGTAAGGAGGCAACAACCTCATCCAGCCACAATGTATCCTTCCCAAATAGCAATTTCATCACAATATGATCTTATGATGCTAGTAAGGAGGCCAGTAACACTAATGCCTTATCATCCTCCTTGATCTGTTCATCGAGAGCTGACATTTGTGTCATAATTTTGTTGAACTCGTCCAAATACTTTTCAAAGCTTCCTCCGTCGGACAGACGCAATCTATAAAATTGCTTCTTCACATGCAGTCCCGTGGTCAAGGATTTGGACTTGTATTTACTTTCAAGCTTCTTTTAGACCTCAACTGGGTCAGCAGGCTGAGAAGCTTTTGAAGAATTTTGTCCTCCAGACATAGTTTAATGGTGCAGTTTGCAAGATTTCTCTTATATTGCCACTCTTCCTTGGTCAGGTTCTCTAATTTTTCATCCTTCTTTCTTAGTGCTTTTACGGTTTCTTCTCGGGTTAAGATATTTTTTATCCTTTCTTGCTAAAGAATGAAGTCACCCTACCTATTGAACTGGTCCACACTAAATGACAAATTCTTTGAGGATGACGCCATTTAAACTATAGTTTTAACCAGGCTCTGATACCACTTATTGGAACAAGAAAGAGATGACCAGTCGGACAGGCACCAAACCACTCTCACACACTCAAACAGAAAACAACAATAGGGAGGAATAAAATAGAGGAGAAAAACACCAATAATTTTTACGTGAGAAATCCTCTGAAATAAAGAAAAAATCACGAGATTTCAGTCCACAAATATATCCACTATGTGTGAGAGCTGGTTATAGAAATCCACTCGGTTACACAAGCCCCTTCAAGAAAAAGATGAAGAATAGAGTACAAGAACACATACAGATCTCTCACTGCTCTCTATTACACTTCACTTTTTTTCTCTACTGAAAAAAAAATCTCCCACACTCACGTTCTATGTGACACCTTCTCCATAAAAAACCACCACGCTCACATCTTCACACACATACACACAGTGCAATATATACACACGCTGTTGAAAGCAACAACCATGCCAACGTGTAGGACACACGTACAGGCAGCAGTCTGGTGATCGTACACCTCTGTAACGGCGCTACAGACTATCGGGCTCAATACAGACAGCGCCCACTCTGCAAATGCAGCGCATATTCCCCACAGATCTCGTGTGTTCAGAGAATCTTTTGAGTTAGCCTCCACATATGCTTCCTGCATCCAAGTCCTCGGGGTTGAAGGTCCTCGGACCTTCAAGTATGCCTCCTATCATTGCCCATGAACCTCAATCTCCAATAGAAGAATGTTCTCGGACATTACATAATGTCCACGTTTGTTTGCAGAATCCTTGGACTTTTTGCCCATAAGTCCGCAGACAACATTTCTCATAAGTCCGCAGACAACATTGCCCATCTATGTAAAAGTCCGCGTCTAAATTCCCACTAGGGAGTGACCCCAACACTTTGCTGGTCTGATCTGATCAGTGACGTGTAGAACATATAGCTTTACAGTAGACATAGCACAGCAGCTCAACATTACACAGCAATTTCAGTAGAACAGCAGGAAGCACCAGCTGGCAGCATCATCAGATCACAGATCAGTAGCAGACTAATATTCCAAGTAGAAAGACAACACTAACGCTAAAATGATACTAATAATACTAGTATAATGATACCCCTGGCCTGATAACATACTCGTCCTCAAGGATTGAAAGGAGGAACTTGATTTGTTGTACCCTCCCAAACAGGTTCTTCACAATTGCAATAAAGACCAGGCAATTGAGCTTCTTTGAACTTATGACCTCATTCAAATTTTTCAACACACCCTTAACAAAGACCCAGGCTCTTCTTTGTCCGAGGGTCATAGTGGTCTATTTGTCTGGAGGAATGGTAGTTGAATGAGATTTCTCGGATGTATGAGATACTGATTTTTTTTCAGACTTGGAACTGAGGCTGTGATCAGTGGAATGAAAGTGTCTCTTGGTCATTGCCTCTAATGATTATTCTCGTCATCTTGCAAGCACAAAAGAATCAGATGATGAGGCGGATTTGAGAAGTTTCGTCTTAGTTCTTCTTTTAGCCTACTTAAGAAGCTAGAAATGAGGTAAGACTCAGTTAGGCCTGAAGTCATGCCTTGAACTCTTCAAACTTTTCTTGGTACTCCACCCCATTTGTTGCTGTAGCTTGTTGATGTCCTCCACCACATTTGTAAAGGTTTGGTCCCAAAATCTTTTACACACGTCACTCTCAAAGATATTCCAATCAAGCAGTTCTTGTTGCATAGCAGCAGTTGCTTAAAGAATCACTGGAATGAAGTCAATTTGTTGGTGTAGTTGATATTGTTTAGTAGAGCGAGGTAGAACATTTCCTTAACCATCTCCTAGGATTATTTCCATGAAAAGAAAGAAATTCAATCTTAGGGAGATAAGTAGTAGTTTTGGGTTGTTGCTCACCAATGGACAGAGCTGGACAGATTTGAAATAATTTTGGGTTCTTGGAATCGGAAGGAGAGGTCTTAGTTGCGTGCCCTTTAAAGTTGAAACCAGATGTACCTTCTTTGCTATCAATAGGGGTTTTGAGGGTTGCAAAGAATTCAGCAAACCTTGAAGTCCATTGTTTTCAGCAATGATAGGCATGGTCTCAGATTTCAGCAACTCAAATACTCCCTTGCAACTATTTTTGTAGTAGCTCGACTTTATTGATGCCATTGTTTCATTTGCTCCTCTAGGCTCTACCTTCGCATAGATATGCCACTTTGAGAAGATGAAAAAGTAGGACAATAGATTCTGCAGATACCAATTGGAACTGCTTTGATACCAATTGTAACAAAGTGGGTGACTAAAGAGGGAATAAATCTATTATAATAATAATAATAATAATAATATCGGTTATAAATAATTTTTTCCGAAAGCCTTTCACTACAATCCCAAGTGAAGAATAGTTGATTACAAAGCTCTCAACATACCTAACAACCTACAAAAAAAAGTATGAGAAATAAAAGCAACTAAACAAAAATACGCTATAGATTTTCACTCTAGAATAACGTACTCAACCTTAGTGAAGAATAAAATTTAAATTGGACCTCAACTAAATGTCGAACCTCTTCCTCTTTTCTCTTTTTCTCCTCTCTTTCTCTGTGCAACACTCATTGTGTGAGAAACAATTTTAAAATAACTTAAAATCTTGCCAAACGTAGTTTTATATTGTGGATCGACACTCGAGCACCTGTTAAGCACGCCTTAGGCGCGGGCGTTTCTGGGTTTGGCACCTCGGGCACCATCCGGGAGCATCTCAGGTGTCCTACACCCTAAAATCTGACCTTTGACTAATCCTCGGCAAATCCTCGCACGAATATCGTTTCACTTTTCGATGATTATTCGTTTAGTGTGTCACCTATAGAGAAGGGATTAAAACCCAACACGGTGGCCGTGGGCCACGTCAAATTTGTAGTGCAATTTTGTGCCTACCTATGTTTGATTCTTGTTTGTGTTGGGATATGGGTCACTCCCGTGTGGCCCCATATCCGATTGGCAGGCCAACATGTGACGACCCGATTTTTTTTTTTTAAAGACAAACTCAGGGTCTCATGAAGCCGGACCTAGTATCGCTGGTCCATCTATTTAATTCCAAACATGACCGTCCAGCTCTAAAATTAGCGGGACCAAAATACACTGAGATGCTTACTAAATAATATTTATTACAGAATTCCTCAAAGAAAAACACGAAAATATTCTGACATTCAAAACATTTATAATATGCATAAACAGCGGAGTCAATAAAGCTCTTCAAAATCTGCTCCGGCTCGCCAAACCACTTTAATACTCCACAAAGTTCTACTCAATTTCATCCTCCATAATTTTTTCATCATCTGAAAAATAGCAAGAATGAGCTACAAAACCCAACAAAATACTCACATGCAGAAAACAGAATACATAACATATACATATAAACGAATATAACACGAAAATCATCATGTCTTTTAGTTCGGAATTTTCTTAGTCTTTTACTTCTTATCTTGTCTATTGAAAACTTATAAAAATCATGGAGGGTTCTTATCATCTTTAGGAACCGGACGGAAGCGGACAACATCGAGGACGGATTGTGTGTAACCCCACAACCTAAAGCCATATCCCCTCATTATACTCCCCGGGGCGGGCGGTAATGCCTTTATCCCGGCATACGGGGCCAAAAGTCTTATGCCACTAAAAGGTTCCCTCCCGTGGCCCAGAAGGCATCCTCGAGTGTCACTTCAATATCCTTCATCTATCTTTTACAGCAAGTTTAATGGAGACTCGGTTCTTACTTCATATGGCCGTTCATTATGGTTCAAAAGTCATAGAGTTCCACTTGCTGTCCGAATTAATACATTAGTCTTTAAGCCGAAGCTCTTTTCTTTTTCAAACGGACTTCATAATGCCGGAGTTCATTTTCAGACGGAGTGCAAAATGCAGAAGTTCTTTTTCAGATGGAGTTCTTTAGAATTCCGGAGCTCTGAGAACCGGAGTTCATTTTCGTTTAAAGACTGAAGTTCTTTTCTGTAAAAGACGGAGTATTTTTCTTTAAGGACGGAGCTCTTTTCTGAAATCCGAAGTTCTTAAAAGCCGGAGTTCCTTTAAAACTGGAATTCTAAATATCGGAGTGTAAAAGGACGGAGTGTTTCAAAAGGGCGGAGCTCTTCAAAAGGATGGAGTGCTTTAAAAGGACGGAGCTCTTTTTCGTAAACGGACGGAGTGCTTTTTCTTCAAAAGACGGAGCTCTTTTCTGTTAAAAGACGGAGCACTTTTCTTCAAAGGACGGAGCTGTTTTCGTAAAAGGACGGAGCTCTTTTCATAAAAAAACGGAGCACTTTTCTTCAAATGACGGAGCTGTTTTAGTAAAAGGACGGAGCTCTTTTCATAAAAAGACGGAGTGCTGTTTCATCAAGGACGGAGTTCTTTTTTGTAAAAAGACGGAGTGTGTTTTCTTCAAAAGGGCGGAGTTCTTCTTCAAAGGCGGAATACTTTTCTTCACAAACATACATTCATCAAAATTCATATAAATTGACAGATAATCATACAAAACCGAATATCAAGAAGTATTTCCTTAAACATGCAATTATCGACAATTAATCGTAAGCATCAGATATGAAAAGAAAAGAATAAACATTATATAAATTCATATAATATCAAATATACTAGCATAGAAATCATGCATAAATATGAACTTGAAAACAGGGGTGAGTATCTTGCCTGGTTCCTTCAACCTTGTCTTGAACTCTACTTTTCCTGGATTTCTACTTTGCTCTTTCTGGAATTTCTATTACGTGCCTTACTCTAATTCTTATTTATAGACCTTGAATCTGATAGTCTCCATAAATGATTGGCAATACAAGGAAAATGTTTCTTATTAATGATGGTCATCATTAATGATTCAGGGGAAATGTTTCTCATTAAATCATTTGTGATCTTACATTCCTAAGGAGTTCATAAATTCCTAGTGAACTGAACTTAGCCTTATCATGTAAACATATTAAATCTCTGGTTAACTGAACCTAACTTTTTCATGTGAACACATTAAATTCTTGATTAAATTAACTTAGCTGGATTTAACTTCTCTCATTTAATCGCATTCCGGTCAACTATCAGTGTTGACCGGATTATCCCTCACATAACCTCCGGTCAACGCGTATTGACCGGATTTTTAACTCTGGCTTTCTTTCCACAAATTATACTCCCGCCTTACAAGATTGCAAAACCACTCCAGCCTTATCTTCGTAAAATGTACTTCGGACTTATCTTGCATCAGGGAATATTCCGGACTTTCTTTTTATCAAGGAAATCCGGACTAGAATTTTATTCGAGCCAGAATGAAATCCGGACTTCTTTTCTTCAGGAAATCTGGACTTCTCCAAAAAAAATTTTTTATTCTAAGGACAAATTACTTTACCTTCTCCAGTCAATTAGCGTTGACCAAATTTTAAGAACTCGATCTTCTGGGTCGTTACACAACAGGTTAGGCAAAATATGCATTGGTGCAATACTGAAGGGAAGTATTGTTGTGTTCGCCTCTCACGCAAGCGTTCAGTGATATGGCCTGATGACGAAGTGAAAAGATTTCCGAAGTGAAAATTTTTGGAGTAATAAAATTTTTGGAGTGGAAACTCTCGAAGCAATGAAATCTTCGGAGTGAAAATTTTTAGAGTAACAAAATTTTCGAAGTGAAAATTTCCGGAATGAGTAAAAATTTTCGGAGTAATGAAATTTTCCAAAATGGTTCATAAGACCGAAATGGTGAAATTTACCGGAGTGATTTTGGTGGCAGACTTGGGCAGGTGGACAAATTTGGCATGCGCTGAAAATCATCTGCAAAGTTCAGTGTAAATAGCTGACTTTGCAGAGTGGACAGTTGACTTTTTAGAATTGGTAGCCAACTTTACAGAGTATTTCAACTACAAAGTTCAGGACATGAAGACAACTTTATAAAGTAGATAGCAGGCTTTATAGTGTACGCGACCGTCTTACAAAATAGGCGCCATCTGGTGCATTTTGTATATATATGTGTGTGCATAGTTGTGTTTTAAAGGTAGAAGTGCGAAGAAGCAGAGAAAAACAATAAGTTATCATTTTTTGCTCTCGTGCTCCGTTGTTCGAGAATTTTTGTAACCAAAGGGTTTTGATAACTAAATTGACATAGTGAAATTTTTGTGGACCAAGTGTCCCGTAATTTTTTCATATAAAATTGTGTGTTATTCTTCCATCTCTCTAATGTAAGTGTTTGTTATTATCTCTTTCCTCTAGATTCCTCTATTTTACTGGCGTTTTTTTTTCTCCAACAGTTTGCTCCTAATATGGCGAGTACAGAGAATACTTCAATTTTTGCAACACTGTCAAATCATTAGCTATATCCAAGTGGTTTTTTCACTAGATTTGGGAATGAATCTTCAGCAGGAGCATGGAGCAGAAGAGAGAGGTGAGAAGCCGGCTCCTGACGACTTCTGGGCTCCATCAGGTTCGCGCAAACGCCATTCTGATGCTTCTCTGTAGAGACGTTGCTAATATGCTGTTTTTTTTTTTTAGATGTTGATGGGGCTTCCAATGATGAACATGGCAGTATATTTGGTATTTCTGTTTTACCTCTCGGTGAGTTTAGTCTTTCTTTTTCTTTCATTTTATTTTTTGGTAAAAAAGTAGTAACAATCTTCTTTAATACTGAAAGGTATCTGGTCTATGAAACTTCCCCAACTAATAAGGGCTGATATGAAACAAAAGAGAGAGCTCTATACAAAGTTAATCCTCTATAGGGATATCTTCCAAAGTGTCAATTGGATGTGAATGCTCTTAGGATACTATCCGCTAATTTAAATCGCGAGAAAATATTTAATGACACACACAACGAGCAATAATAATTACCAATAATGAAAAATAAATAATTTTTATGTGAAAAATTCTCTTTAGAATGAGTGAAAAAAATCATAAGACAATATGTCAGAAAATATTTTTACTATGTAATAAGTTTAGTTATATAAATTATAATAAAATAAAAGGACTCAATACCTTGTAATCAATAAATCTGAATAGTAGATAATACAAGATGGAAAGAAGAAATATGACAGGTGAAACATTTTCTTTTTACTTTAAGAAAAGTGTATCTAAGGTCAATGGTGATTGGAACACGATTCAAAATTTGCTCGAATGCTTGAATATTCCTCTTCTCCATTTTTTTCTCTCTTTCTCCTCTCTTTTTCAAAGTCAATACTCTTTAGACTCTAAATTGCAAGCGGGTAACTCTAAAAACGTGTTAGCACATTTTTATACTGTGAATTATGTTCGAGTGTTTGTCAAATGCGCTTTGTCCACGGGTGCCACTTGAAACGGTGCCTTGGGTGCACCTCGAGCCTAAGGCCACTGAATTTGGCACTTCAAGTGCCCCTCGAGTGCCTCAAACGCTCTCACTCTAGAATCAGTGCTTTAGGTGTTGGTCGTACTTGCGAAGCGTGCAAAAATTATAATCCTTTATATTAATACAGTATCTATATGTTCTCGTTCGTACCACAGATTAACATGTCAAATGGGTATAATTTTACACGAGAGTGACCCATAACCCAACAAATGTCTCATTTTGTATGAATACTTTTGATTATTTTGTAAATATATAGCCTAAATACGAGATTGTGCATCAGTAATTGCATCAATTGTATCTAATTAAATAACGAAGGTACCTTTGGGCTACTAATTACAACATATTTTCTGCTATAATACAAAAATTAAGATATATGTTAATTATAGCGTGAAATATATTGTGGAGACTTGCCCACAATTGATTGCCATCCTTCCTTAAGTTGATGTTGAGTGAATAAAAAGTATTAATTTATTCATAAGAAACTGATATCTCTGACTTGTCATAGTATTTGTAAATATTTCAGCTATCAAGATGTGTGTTGAAATGTGAGAAAAAGAAAGGATATGAATATGCACACCCTCTCTAATATAATGACAATCGATCTTTATATGTATTGTGCGCTCAGGGTTCATAGGATTAATAGCAATTTGAATAACACTAGTATTATCAATATTAAGGGGAGTGTGATCAAGCTGAGATATGCCAAGCCTTACAAGGAGATCGGAAAGCCAAATAACCTTAGAGTAGGTTGTAGACATTGTATAATATTTGAATTCATTAAAT